>OZ059802.1:1688414-1840895 GCA_964057025.1 Standfussiana lucernea | reverse complement strand
AAGGATTCATCAAATAAAGTGTTTTCGTTTGTCACAGTAACGATAAACCAAGTCACCTTTGCATTAATAAAGAAATTTGCCATTTTCCTAATAAAGGGATTTTTGACATTTGAACCACTAACATTAAAGTTCGAAAAAAAGACTGAAATAACAGTTTTCTTTAAAATTTTATTGGGTAACTTAAACAATTAATAATCCGTGTTTCTACCGCGAACACTAACAACACAAGAACATCGGTTTGGCATACTCAAAATGAGTTCATCCAAATCACGCTGTGGAATGGCCGCCCATGTTCGTTGCAACAACAAAAAAAGGTCTTCTTGCGACTGGATACCCTCCATATTCGGCAGAGCTCTTCTCTGTAGCATATCCCATGCATGCTCAATCGGGTTCAAGTCTGGCGACTGAGCAGGCCAGGGCAGGACATTGATGTTAGCTGCGGCGAGAGTCTGTCTTACAACTCTTGCGGTGTGCGGTCGTGCATTATCATGCATTAACTGAAATAAGGGACCGATTTGCACTTGTAGAGGAACGATGACGTCTGATACAATCGTCTCAGCATAAATTTGAGCGTTGAGGTTGCCTCTGATCCAAATCAACTCAGTTCTTCCGCCGATCCAAATACCCGCCCATACCATGATGGTTCCACCACTATAAGGATGGACTTCCTGGCAGGATTTTAATCGCTGTTGGCGTCCAGGGGTTCTCCAGTGTCGTATACGTCTTGTATCCGGTCTCATACCAAAACGAGACTCATCAGAAAAGCACACGAAACGCCATTGTTCTTCTGCCCAATTTCTGTGTTCAAGAGCCCATTGATATCGAATCCTACGATTGTGCATTGCTATAGGTGGTACCCGTAGCGGTCTTCGGGAATGAAGGTTCACTTCATGCAAGCGGTTTCTGACTGTTTGGTCGCTAATTAAGTTCCCTGAAGAGTGATGAAGCCTCACGGCTAACATCATGGCGGTTATTGTTGGAGCTCTTCGAGTTAAGATTTGAATGTATCGGTCTTGTCTCCGTGTGGTGCAGCGATACCGTCCTCCATGGCGCTCAGCCACGGTACCAGTGCTTCGGTAACGTGTCCAAAGTCGACTGATAACACTCTGACTTGTATTCAGAGCTAAAACCACAGTACGTTGCCGGGAACCAGCTTCTATCATTCCCACGGCTCTGAGCATTTCTTCCCTGCTTAAATGACGTCGCCGCTCCATAATAACGTTGGTTTTAATCAGTAGTAGGGAAACAGTAGCACTAATAATGTCTTCAATGCGTTGTATGTTTTTATAGGGAAAATATTGACAGCTTATTTTCATCTTTTACTCGAATTTGATTGAGAGTTCCTGATTCAAATTATGAAATGCACCAAAAAGGATCCATATAAATTTATAAAATCATAAATTTATTACAAAGCCACATCTCAATCTCAAGAAATCCGCATAAAAATGCTTGATCCCTAGACACTTTTGATGTGTGTATTTAAATGATCTTTATAATTTTGCAAAAACAGCAAGATATAAAAAATCTAAACTTTATAACGTCGACGTACGGGCTCCTATTCCAGTCTGCAGGGTTTAAATTATCTTAACACGAAGGGGATCCGAGTCCACTGCCACAAGCTCGCTTCGATCGCTCTTGTTTCTTATGTGTTAAGTGTAATTATTATGAGACCAAAATCTAAAAATATACTTGATATCAAACCATCAATTATCAAAAAAAGAAGACCAATAAACCACCAAATACCAATTGAACATGTTTAAACATAATTATCATGTTACCTTGAATGCAGTTCATTCATAATTTATCCGTAGATTAACGAATATAGACACAATAATTAATATGAAGGTTAAACATAAAAAAACCGGTCAAGTGCGAGTTGGACTCGCGCACCGAGGGTTCCGTACAAACCTGTGGGTATATAACTTTTTTTTATATGACGAAACTAAAAATTTACGGTTTTCGTAATTTTTCCTATATCTGTACTATAAGACGTGACTTCGTACAAAATTTCAAGATTCTAAGTTCACGGGAAGTACCCTGTAGGTTTTGATTCCCGTGCGAGTTTCGAAAATTTGCGGCCTAAGTGGCTGTATCTTTTGATTGCGTTGACTTAGAAGGTTGATTTTTCTACAGCTTCCAGGGACAGTAGAACTAAGTATCATATAGAAATTTCAGTTTGATACCTCCACGCGTTCCTGAGAAAAACGGTCTTGACAGACGGACGGACGGACGGACGGACGGACAACAAAGTGATCTTATAAGGGTTCCGTTTTTTCCTTTTGAGGTACGGAACCCTAAAAACATCATTTAATATTAAAAGTGCTCATTTACAATAGATCAATTCGTTTTTAGAGGATCAACAACAACAGTAACAATTTTACTTCTAATATAACACATTTACACAAAAATCTATTTAACTTCTAAGTGTTTTAAATATACTAATAGCGAGTCTTCTGTCCAGTGACTCAGCATTCCCGAGTCTCGAAGCAGTATTACGTCAACTGAACGACCCGGAAGCCCCCACGCTGTTCAAACTGCTGGAGCAACAGGCCACTATAGAGAAAAAAGTTAAAGAAAGCGAAGATAATGCTGTGAGTATACTCAGCTTTTCAATTCAGAGACAAGTTCAAAATTATACAGGGTGGATGGCAAACCGATGCTAATACGGTTACGACGTATTCAGTACATCATTCTGAACCCCCGTCCCCCCCACATAGAATTTATTCAGCGGTTTAGAAAAAAACAGCTGACGAAAAATTTCTATATGGAGGGGGTTCAGAATTAAGGGTGTCCCTTCTAGCGTGATTATTTCGATACATAACATTTCCTGAACTTACAATTATTGTAAAGATGAATTTATTTTTAGGTTCCCGAAGAGTACATTCCTCCGGAACCGGTGACAGAATTCCAAACGGCAAGATTATTCCTGTCACATTTCGGATATTTGAATATAGGTGGCGATAAAAAGGTAACTACTCATTTATTAAGTAGCATCGTCTATGGCATACTTAGTTTGCTGTTGAATATCCCATTTAATATGCTGTCAATCATAATAGCTGATACGGGATTTGTTACTGTATTGATTGTTTTTTAACCATCGGACTTATATTAAAGTGTTAGTTTATATTTGAAAAAATGAAAAGACGGTGCTATTCATAATGTATCACTCTTGCATTGGGAACGCATTGATCTCAAGTTTGACAACGAAGGTTTGTACTGGAAATGCTTGTGTCAGGGCGCACTGCCGCGGCTGGTGGCGCTGGACGACAGCGCGGCCGGGTTCGCGGCGGCGCTGCGGCGCGTGGACGCGTGCGGCGCGCGCGCCGCCGTCACCGTGCACGTGTTCTGCGCGCGCGCGGGGCAGCTGGACGCGCACGACATCGTGCACAACGCGCGCAGCCTCAGCACCGTGCCGCCCGCCTTCGTGCGCATGCTCAGAGGGTAGGTTTATGATCGAGTTATACTAACTTGAATTCATGCAATTTTTTTTGCAATTTCTGACTTATTTAGTACTACAACCTGGGTTGGTCCCATAATAAAAAAAATAATAATAATGGGATCGATTGGCATACATCAATATTTTTATGTTAAATGGGCATTTTCTTGCTAAGTGTATTTTTTTTTTAATCTGTAAATGGTGATCAAATATTCACGTATTATCTTAAGACCATTTTCGTGTAGCTATAACAATTAAGGTATTTCCATTACTGCCCCACTGAATGTTTCCACCCTGTATAATTAAATGTGATAAATTTAAATTCTATTTATTTTCTCGCAGTCAATGATAAAAAGTAGAGTACACAACTCATGAAAAATAACATCTCGGTCCTTGTATCCCTCGAATGAAATTCCTTTTTTCACTTTTTATATAGTCTATTATTTGTATTTATATATTCTATTTGTATATACATATTTATATATTCAAAAAACCGCCTATTCCCAAAAGCTAGTTTCGTATAAAGTAAAGAAACTCCATAATGACTACAATCTAAATTTTGAATAGTTAAACAATATTTGATACATGTTGGCAGGCTGGGCAAGCCGGTGCTGGTGCGCGGGCACCCGGGCTGGGCGGGCCACGTGGCCACGAGCTACGACGCGCGCGCGCAGCCCGCGCACGCGCCGCCCAACGACCACGCGCCCGCCATCTATGATGCGAGGGAACAGGTACTATACGGAACCAAATGCACTCAGCCGAATAAATGTGCCATGTGCTTGTACTGATACCGGCACACTTAACACTCTAACCGAAATATAGCAATGGTAAAGAACTGAGTAGACTAAATGCGTGCGCGTGCGCGCCATGCGTACGCATTTCCATGGTGGTTTGAAATGCCGAAATAACATTGCACTTGTACTGTTGAGTTTTCAACTTTCTGCGCTTAGCCGAACGTTGCAAATGCAACAGCGCATTCAAAATTACGGCATCTAAGGCCAAAACCAAAATTTTCATTTACTTTTAAAAATACAATATATTTTCTTTATAATTTTCACCGCCATTAGTCGGCTGAGGTGTTAAGTGTTGTTATTTTTTTAATTTTAAATTTCATCACTTTAATATTTCCATCAGGTACTCTACTGGTCAGACTCGACGAATGAGATAGCTTTCGTAGTACCTTCTGGGGTCGAACCCACGGACAGTGAGGATCGGAGCGATAGCATCAAGTCTGACGTCGACGGCTCCTGCTTGTCTAACCGGTAAGTCTTATAAAAACCTATCCTATAAATATGATGCATACACGGCTTTTTGTTACCCTTGATTGGCCTTGATGCTAATGAGATAAGAAAATGCCTCTAGTTAATGTTAAAGAATGTGAAAAAGCCGTATAAAACTAAAGTTAGTTTTTTTAAAGCGTTTGTCAAAAACTACACTCAGATTCAGATTTTAAAAAATCAGATCGATCGATTTCAAGAAAAGGCAGAACATATAATGGGGTATTTTCGGATACCCCTGGGCATGACGAACCAAATATTTTTTATTACGTGACTGACGTTTGGACCATCCAGTATACGCTTTTGTTGTTTTGATTAGGGGCCATCCTTTAATCACGTGAAGTTTTTAGGCCACTTTTATAGCCCCTCCTACCCCTCGGTCCTACGTCGTGAGATTTCCGTCTACCTCTCCCACCCCCTCCCAGCACACGTTTATTTTTTATTATTGAAAACATCAGATATTTTTAGAATCTGTTTTAATAAAAAAAAACTAAAAAAGACTGATTTTGCTTATTCGGGTTTTTTATTATTTCATTATTGGTAAACATATTTTACATGTCACATATTAATTTATTGATTTTAGTCCCACGAAAAAATACACGCCGTTCTCACATTATACCTTCCCCCCCATCGTGTTTTTTTCTGACCCCCTCCCCCTGTTCAAACCTCACCAACCCATTAAAGGACAACCCCTTATCAGTACTTTAAAAAAATATTTTCCGAAGCAGCTCAGAGAAAGGCGCGGGTTCTTGCTGGGACGTGTCTGGCGGCAGCAGCGCCACAGGTACATACTCGCGCAGTGTGAGCGAGTCGGAGCGCGCGGGGGGCGCGGGAGGCGCGGGGGGCGCGGGCAAGTTGCACGACAAGCTGCGCGCGCTCAGCCTCGACCTCGACAAGCAGCCCGCTGCACAACTTACAGGTGCGTTACATTCTATAGGCTGATACCTGCTGTTCTATAACAGGTAGAGAAACACTCTTAACGAACCCGATTTCGTCATTGCGATATTTTTTGTACTGCTCCATACCTGGGAATCTACTTACGGAGATATTGTGGGTCAAAGTTCTAACTTTTTTTATACTTTCGTTGCCAAATGGCAAAAAACAGAACCCTTATGGATTCGTCCTGTCCGTCTGTATGTCTGTCTATCCGTCCTTATGTCACAGCCATTTTACTCAGAGATTGTTGGCATCACACAGGTGCAGGTGTCTTCTATGAACTGCTGCACAAAATTGACTTGAAATTTTGAATAAAAAAATAGTTGAGTTAACTGAAGGTTGTTTTTTTTTTCTACGTACACAACTGCGTGGGGTGTCGATCGACAGCACTTGAAAAATTATATCGAGGTTCCTAAAATACGTTTTTTCTCAAGTCAATTGTTGATGAGATATTAAACGTTATTTAATTTCAGGTAGTGGCAGGCGTAATAGGGATTACACGACGAAGATTCTCATTATATGGCTGGAAGACTTCGAGGATCATTTGAATTTACCTATTGGTGAGTGTGTTTACTAATGGGTAGAAAAAACAGTTAATTAGTATTAATTCCTCAAAAGCTAGAAACAGGGCTACAGGCTAGGTAAACATACTTGACGGCGTAAGCGATGGCTGAGCGATAGCGCCGTTGTCTTTAGGGTTCGGTGGTACCGGGTTCATGATGAAATGTTAAAATAATAGTTTCGGTTTCGGTACACAAAAATCACAGTTTATTAATTAACACAAATTTACATTAAATAACACTAACAAATAATCTCCACAAAATGGGCAAACCGACAGTTTCGTTCTGAAGGAGTGACTTGGTTGGAGTTCCGAGCAAAAGTGATCTCGGCACAATCCCCACTCTACAAAACGACTCTGTCCACGTGCCGCCATTAAAACAACATCTGACGTCACGGCGTTTACCCCTACTACAATGGTCAAATCAGCAACTTGATGTTTAAAAGTTATCGCTTTCTCCGACACGGCCAGCCTGACAAGTTACACGTCCTCGTGAGTACCTGTAACCAAACAGTCAAATTTGGAGCAACAGTACAGGCTCGGTCAACCTGACCACATCTTTATGGAATAGCATAACTTGAAAATAACAGTTATCAAACAAAAGGTTCCTCTAAGTCTCAATCATATTTACTCAGCAACTAAATCAACTTCGATCACATACAACGCTCATGGCCCAGCTGCCGCAGCAGCTAGTGACACTTATGCCACCCATATCGTCATCACCTCATGTGATACGACCACACACATCACATAGAGTCTGCGACTCCCAGGTCAGTACAAGACCAAAACAACAATAGTCTCCATTGAGACCCAGGTCCCCGCCGTACCACCAGCTGCCCATCGCCCCCTGAACAGCTCACAAGTGAGCTGCAGTTACGACTACAGACTAGAGCGTACGGTGCGACCAAATAGCCATGGTATGTGTCTACTACTCGGTGGAGGTACTTTCATCACCGTCCTCTACGTTTAACTCATTAGGAACACTACTTAGAGGCATCTTTCGTATACGATCGTGAGCGTACTTGTAGGTTCTATTACCATTCAAAGATTTTAAAAGATAACGATCACCGTCAAGTACTTCTACAACTTTAAACGGTCCCTTATATTTGGGGTCTAATTTAGTCTGATTCCGTTCTTTATTTTGAATTAAAACCAAATCACCAACACTGAAATTAACTACTTTGGCCTTATTTTTGTCAAAACGGGCTTTTTCATAAGCCGTACTCTTCTCAATACCGTCCACCGCGTGTTCTCTCGCCTCTGTTAGGTCAATTCCGGTTTCATCATCGTCGTTATAAGCCATTGATAAAAGCATTCGAATACTCATTCAAAAGGGACGTCAACCGGTCCTTGTTTTCGTTTGAAATATCAGAATCAACATTGTAAAGATCAATTACGGGAGGTAAATCGCAACAACCTACATTTGTGACTTTCGAAATACGTAGGGTAGATTCAGTTAAATGTACCGTATAGCCAAGTGTCAAAATATCGCGTCCGATCATAACATCGTATTTCATACAATCGTCGGGTAGTACGTAAAATAAAATTGACAGTTCGTTATTGTCGACCACAACATCACTAAGAATTTGTTCAGTGCTAAAAACATTCGAATTATTACCGATACCAATTACTTGCACGGTTGAAAGCGAACGTTTGCCCGAGAATTTATAAGCTACACTTTGTTTAACGAGAGAACACTCGGCGCCGGAATCAAAACAAAATGAAAACGACTCACCGGATTGTTCCAATTGCCCGCAAACACCTGCTATTTCGCAGCTATCGACGCGTCGCTCCGCCGTTGCGTTGGCAGCGCTGCCCGCCGACGATGACGCGCCACCCGCACTGCCGCGTTGGCAGTTCGTAGAGATGTGTCCGGCTTCTCCACAACGGAAACACGTTATTCTTTTGCTGGAACCCGATGAAGTCGCCGCCGGTGTAGTTTTCTGGGCGTTAGCTCCAGCAGGCTGCGTAAACTTCGAACGACAGTTCACCGCTTTGTGTCCCGGTTTTCCGCACTTATGGCACGTGAACATAGTGGAAGTTTGTGGCTTTAAACGCTTTGCATCAGTGGCGCCATCACCGGTACTGCGATCGAACTTCCGCTTCAGACTTGCACTCGCCTTAATCTCCTGCAGTAACTTGTTGCGTGACGTTATTTCGCTAGTAAACGCAAAGCGATTAAGCCGAGAGTCGAACTGAGAGACATGAGCGAGCACATACGACGTGGCTATTTCTTCATGCCTTCGATTCTTCCATCGAGCCAACAGGGTAGTCATTAGGCGGCTGACGTACGCTGCGAGACATTCGCCCTCCTTCGGCCGGCCGTTGTGGATGTTAACAAGCGATGCAGCAAGAGTTTCAGTGGATGCATAACGCGCAAGGAATAAGTCGCGGAAATGCTGCCACGTCATGCCTGCATGCGAAATCTGCGACAGCCACGATGACGCATTACCTTTCAGGGCTTTGCTCAGAGCTATAATAAGCGATGCACCCTCCAGTGGACGTTCGTCGAGGCAAATATCGATAGTATCGCACCAAGCACGTGGATCGGTATCTGGTAGCTCCGGATTAATTTCTGGCAGCATGATCTGAGGTGCCACTGTTGGTGTCCTGATGGCTTCGATCAGCTGCATCATGTTCTTCTGCTGCATCTCGAACATAGCACGCCAGTGGGAATCGAGTCCAGATCCCACTTCTGATGACGGCGTAAGCGATGGCTGAGCGATAGCGCCGTTGTCATTAGGGTTCGGTGGTACCGGGTTCATGATGAAATGTTAAAATAATAGTTTCGGTTTCGGTACACAAAAATCACAGTTTATTATTTAACACAAATTTACATTAAATAGCACTAACAAATAATCTCCACAAAATGGGCAAACCGACAGTTTCGTTCTGAAGGAGTGACTTGGTTGGAGTTCCGAGCAAAAGTGATCTCGGCACAATCCCCACTCTACAAAACGACTCTGTCCACGTGCCGCCATTAAAACAACATCTGACGTCACGGCGTTTACCCCTACTACAATGGTCAAATCAGCAACTTGATGTTTAAAAGTTATCGCTTTCTCCGACATACTTATATAAGGTAAATCTATTCGAGATGCGTTTGATCCCTCTACGAATAGGGAACCCTCAGCAGATGAGATTGTTGTGTAACATGAATGTATCAAATTTGAATCTAAAAGAAATCGCTTATACCAAAATTATTATTATTAGTCTCTCATAGTGTGAAAGAAGTGTTATTTAACACTTTGGCCACCAAGTTCAAATAATTCATTTTTACTTGTATGCACAAGCCATTATAGCTACGTATAACGACGACTCGGAAGACGTGGGCACACGAACGAATTATTTTTCGACCCATATGCTGGGTGCTTACCACCGAAAGTGTTAACCATCTTTCTGCTGCCCCGATGTCTTTCTTTCGGTACAATTAAACAGAGAACCACATGTGATCACATGAAACAAAACGAACGGCATAAAAAAAAAAAAACTTAGTCAATTTTGCAATTTTTTATGGACAACTCACACTTGACCAAAAACTGTAGTACGAGGAAATTATTTTCATGAAAAAAGAGCTAAAGTTTCTTCAGAAAGTTTCCGTGGATCTTTTACGGATTCAGATTACTCCGTCTTGTCCCACATAAAATCACATTTCGTATGTTAGTCTCTAAAGTTGTAGTACTGCAGCAACATAGTACAAAAAGTACTGCAGCGCCATCTATGACAAAAATGAAGAACTAACATCAAATTCCTAAATCGCGGAAGTAAAGTTATCCGCGACATAAGACTATACAGGGTGTAAGGGAGAGCCCTCCGCAGACTGATGGGATGAATGCAGTATATCATACTGAGATGACCGGTACAAGAAATTATGACAGGAACGTTATGGGAATCCAATAAACTTGATTTGTTTTATTTCCTCATACGAAATGTATCGTTACCTTGGCAAAACGCACGTAGTGAACGGCAAGCGCAGCGGTGAGTTCGATGAACTCTGCAGCCAGGCACAAAGAGAACAGCTGATTTCGCGTGTCGTTCGTTAGAGTATTTCAACATCCATTGCTGGTTTTTTTGATTTTAGCTGTATTATTTACATAAATGGAGTGCTGCGTACAGAGAATGTAATATTACATTGAAATAATAATAAATAATAGAATATGATTCAAAATAAGGAGCTGAATGTCAGTTTGCGGAGGGCTGTCTCGTACACCCTGTATAGAGAAACCCTACAACAACTGTCGGGCAGTAACCCACGGCACCCTTTTGGTCGGAGGATCCTCCCTTTTCTATGGGGGGTGAAGGACTTAACATCCTGTTTTTAATACCCCCAAACCCCAAAAAGTATACAGTTTTTATTTTTACGCAATGACGATGTTGGTCTCATGGAGAAAGTTGTTCTGTTGGATGGCTGTGTTTGATCTACAAAGTATCTAGGTGCCTAAGTAGCCTGAAAAAGTAATAACTTATGAACGGAATGTGAAATGACAGGCATGTTTTGTCCAGACGATCTTCTACCATACTGTGAGACGGGGCTGCCGTGGCGGCGACACGAGGTGGCGACACTGTGCGTGTCGGCGCGGCGCTGCGGCCTCGTGCGCGTGCGCGCCGTCCCACAGGCCGGCGTACTCGCCGACGGAGCCCTCCTCGCGCCGCGCCTGCTGCCCGACTGTCTGCGCCGAGCGGCACTAGACGCCGCGCGACGCACCAGGCTCAACACTGACCTGTGAGTACTACACAGTAACACACCGCTCGCCGACGGAGCCCTCCTCGCGCCGCGCCTGCTGCCCGACTGTCTGCGCCGAGCGGCACTAGACGCCGCGCGACGCACCAGGCTCAACACCACGGAGTAAATACAAAGAGGAGATGGTATATTTAGATTTCCTTAGGAAACAACGCGTGACACTTTGCGGGGTGAGGGGGAAAGAAGTGGGCGGGATCTAACAAGATCCCGCCCACTTCTCTATTTTCCATCTACCGGTCAATAGCAAAACTATTCGCTCGTTCTGTCGATTTTGTTTTGTAGTTACGTAACTATCTCACACTAGATGTCACTAAGTGCAGGATGCAACAGGGTCGTACTCAGAATTTTCGTACCGGGGAGTACTGTTTTATTTTAAATTAATTTTGCGAACCATCTTGATGCGTATTTTTTTAATTTAAATTGTGATTTTATTGTGAAAAAAAAGGTTTCTGATGAATGACGAATGAAGATTATTAGATTTTCTCTTATACAACATTATTTTTTGTTTACACTAAACCCGAAAAGGGGTCATTGTAGTCATCATTTTGAACAACTTTTTATAAGGGACCAACCTTGCAATCGCGAAAAAAAAATCAGCTGTTCCCTACATTTTGACGAGTTATGCGAACTTAAATGTAGGGAACAGCTGATTTTTTTTCGAGAAAAAGATGAGTACAATGACCCCTTTTCAGGTTTAGTGTAAATCAAGAATAATGTTGTATATTTAAATGACTTATTTTGTTAAAAAGACTTATCAAGATGGTTTACAAAGCCAGTATGTTTGTAATCCATTGCTGTCTTAGATTATCTTCGGATGGAAATCTAAAACCTATATCATTTAAAATTTAACTAACTTAATTTTAATTTCAGTAAAATAATTGATTTCTATTTACGGCCCTGTCTTTTTGTTGTTTATGTTTGTTGTTCATAGTTGACGATAGATGGCGGCCTGTTTACAAAATGATATGAAAACTACAAAAATAACATTTTGGCCATTAAAGGGTCTTTAGGAATGAATGTTGAACAAATTTCAGCATTAATGTTATTAAAATATGTTAGTTCTGAGGTCTACATACCTAAATATTTTTAGTTTCCATGACACCAAGTGTCGCCATCTAGTGTCGGGTAGAACTATGTTTGTAAACGCCGACGCTAGGAGATTTTTCTAGAACTATTTTAATAAATTACGCATAAAATTACTTACAAATGAAATGTGATGCCATCCATAGCATCAGAACGTCTATCCGAGTATTTTTTACAAGACAAAACACAACACTTCATTCTTTTTTTCGTCTAGTGCGAACAATGCTGTAAAATGGGAAAGTTCACAAAGTTGTGCACAGGACGAACGCCAACAATACACTGACTAAGGCCACGCCCACATGATAACGTCAGGACCTAGTTGAGAATCACAGTGCACAGTTGCTTAGGCCATCTCCTCTTTGTATTTACTCCGTGCTCAACACTGACCTGTGAGTACTACACAGTAACACACCGCTCGCCGACGGAGCCCTCAGTAGAACACCGCTACTTAAATACACACCACAGACATACAGTAATAAAACCAATATTGCAGGTACCAGCCACCCCACGTGCGTCGTCGCCACCTCATCCAGGAGTTGTCGCAGCAATATAAGAAAGACTTGACGGAACCGGAACTGCTTGAGTCCTTGTTCAGGATACCGGCGTAGATACGACCATCAGGGCCTACCACTACTCCTTAGAACAGTATTATTTTAATCTTATTTCAGTGTGATAAAGGGTTGGAGCCAGACGACCTGTATAGCCCCATCTCTTTCCCACACGAATGTAAGATGAAAGCTGAAGAGGTCACAAACACTGGTCTCTTCACCTTCTACTGTAAGAATGAAATCACACTTACAACTACGGATCAACATGTTTCTGTATTCCTGTCTCTTTCTGGCACTTGCACGTGTCATTCCTTAGAGAGAAAAGTCAATCCAGGGACGTAAAAGCTCTCTCAATGAGAACGCTTGCGAGTACTTCTTGCGTAGCGAATAACGTCTCATCATCAGTCTCTTGCCCTTATCGATTGAGGTCAGCACAGCATGTTTTCTTGTCCCATACTTTACTCGTCTTCTCTTGAGTCAACTCCTTTCTAGCCATAATTATTATCTTTCTCACAGTCCACGCATCGTTTCTTTGGTATTTCTTCACTCTTATAGCCTTCCACATTCATAGCGAATGATGTCTCTACGTATCAGAAATAGAGAGAAACAGAGAAATACCGATCCGCTCCAAAATGTATTGACATATTATAGCTAACGTTTTTATCAAATAAAAACCTTAGTCTATATGGAGGTTCTATTAAAATAAGTAAGGCATGCGTATTTAAATAGATTCGTCCATATATGTTTTTTTTTTTCTATGAAACTTAAGTCACGCTACTGGGGGTAAGTAGGTACGAATCTGGACTCACTGTTTTAGAAAATTTGGAGTATTTGTCAACCTGACAAATACGCATGCAGCAAAAGATCCAATGATTCTCTAAAGAGAATTTATAACACTTTCATCTGTATTTAGAATAATTCCCTTTCATTTAAATTCGTAAAATTTAAACCTGCTTAAGGAAAAATTTATTAAAAAAAAAAGTAAATGAAAATAAGTTGACAAACAATTCGAATGCTTGACAACAGCTGATTGTTTCATTAAAATAGTAACTGCCGATGACCCAGAACAAGAAATTCGATTCGCTCTCACAATAGAAATACGCTATTTTATTAAACAATCGTATTTTTATAGACTTCACGAATTAACCTATATAATAATGTAAGTAATAAGTGCGCACTTTGTTCGATCACTACAAGGAATTTTTTTTAAGGTTGCGATTATCCGCATTCGTTACACTCATGTATTGAAATTTAAACAATTAGACAAAAAAAAACTATTTTCATGTTTTTTTATATGGGGGTCCAGTATTGTCACAGCCTTTTTTACCTCTGGAATAAACAGCAAACGAGACTAAATATGACTGTGTTTCACAGTGATATTTATTCTTGTTTGCTGTTGGATTTCTGCTTGGGACGCAGAGGTAAAATAATTATATTATCAAAAGACTGCAGGTACTTAGGAACACGTACATTTGAATGCTTACTTACTGATATTATAAGAGACTCTAGAGAACTAGACACTCGAATATCTAGATCGAGAAACATTCACGTACTATCGTGCATAACGGCGGTTTACCACTTTTTTAACCCTTTGTAATGAGTAATAAGGTTGAAAAGTGGTCAACCGCCAGGGTCCGCTATGTACTTTAGTGCTATTTATAATTAAGACTGAAATCATGCATTAATCCAATAAAATGTAATCGTTAATCAAGTTAACGTTCCAATTTCTGATACTTACAGTATTTTATTTTGCATAGTATGTACTTAATTTAATTGTTATATTTTAATAAATGTTATTAATCTGTACTCAATGGTTTAATTTTTACTATTAAATACACCTCTGCCTAACCCTTCAGGGATTACAGGCGTGATTTTATTTTATATCAATGCTTTTATTTCAGTTAAGTTAAAGCTCAGTTTCAGGAATTTATCAGTAGCAACCACGGAGTCAGGATATTTGCCCGGTTGATGGCAATAAGCTCCCTCCCTATTACGTGGGACTTAAAACATAACTGATAGTGGTGGCCCAAGGTAACGGGCCCAGGTTTACGTAATACTGTAGTTTATTTTATCACCGCTCTCAAAACGCTGTAAAAGGCAAACATCGTGAGGTAAAGGCATGTCTTGAACCGATAATTCGACGACATCTACCCGCACTGGCTCCGCGTGGTGGACTACAGAACATCCCCTGTCGTAGAGAGCCCTGTGTCTCAGCTGTGGAAACATCATCATCTGCCTAGCCTTTTCCCAACTATGTTGAGGTCGGCTTCCAGTCTTAACCGGATGCAGCTGGATACCAGTATTTTACATGGAGCGACTGCCTATCCTATCCTCCACAACCCAGTTAGTACTGGGTAATACGATACCCCTTGGTAAGACTGGTTGTCAGACTGTCGGGCCACTGACTACCTGTAACGACTGCTAAAGATCCACAAATGACAGCCGGGACCAACGACTTAACGTGCTTTCCGAAGTTCGGAGGAAACTCGGTATGTAATGGGTGGTCACCTATCCACAGACCAACCTAGGCAAGCGCGGCTTAACAATTTAATTAAAAATCAATTTAATTTAATACTAACATTAGGGTAAGTTATATTACTACTATTATTATATGGATTTTAATCTGAAATAAGTAATTTGAAGTTAACCTGAAGATTGATCCGAGCGGCAGATATTATTTAGCCACGAGCCTCAGCGGTGGGAACATTCGCTGATTATGATGATGTTCAGTAATCTCCTTTAGCAGGAAACGCGTCCCTCTGCCTACAACTTATTTACTTAAAGAACAGCTATTACAGAGATGCGAAGGTGTGCGCGACCTAGGTAGGTGTTTTTCACGATTCCAAACTTATATTTAACGTACCTACACGTTGAGCAAATAGTATCAAAACCTTCGGAGTCACTGGGTTTTGTTAAGAGACTCGCTTTTTGTTTTAAGAAAGCCAAAACCCTTAAGATTCTCTATTGCTCTTTTGTTAGAAGTCATCTTGAATATGCGTCACAAAATAGGATCCCGGGTTATGGCAAATACGCAAATCGTATTGAGAGAATACAAAAAAGATTTATTCGTTTTCTTTGTTTTCGGTTACGTATACCATACCATTCTGATAATTACACAAATCTTTGCAAGAAATTTCATTTACAGCCACTTATAAATCATCGTCGACTAGCAGATTGCACCTTTCTCTTAAAAAAATTCAATAACGAGTTTTTAAGTAACGATTGACTGTCCTGATCTCCTGCATAAACTGCATTTCAATGTCCCCCAGAGATCAGTTAGATTTAATCCTCCTATTTCCATTCCTTTTTCCTCATCTAAGTTCAGGCAAAACTCATACATAGTGCGAGCGAGTAAAGACTTTAATATTCTTTGTAAAGAGTTCTCATTTGACCCATTTACCACCAAATCCTACTGTGCACGCACTCGGCTGAACGCTGACTTTTTTAAAAGCGTGTAGTGCTTTCATCTTTTTGTTTTTTTTTCCCCGCGTGATTAGTGCCTAACCTGATGTCGAAAGTGTTTACTGTGCTATTGTACCTTATTGTAATTCTTTTTACATTTTTTTGTTATTGTGCTTATTAGTGATCCTAAGATTTCTACAACTTTCTGTTTTTACTCGTGAGAACCTGTAATTGGCTCTGTGTTCCATATGCAATTGTTATCCATTTGTTGTAGCTGTTGGTTCTACTACTTATAAATAAATAAAAACTAAACTGGCGAAATATGGGCGTCGGTACTATTAGGTTCATTTCTGCCTAACCCTCTGATATTACAGACATGATGTTAGTATGTATGTAATGTCTTAGTCGCTCGGTTGTTTTGTTACACCCAGCTGATCATGTATTTTGGTTTTTTTTTATACTGATTGGTAATACAGCTATGATCTTCTCGTCTTTTGTCAGACTTTACGAGTTTCTGAATACGCGTGACGACTGTCAAAAATGTACGAATAACAGCCGTAACCATCCACGTCACAGTAATAATAAGTAACAGTCGGGGTAGCGTTAACTATTTCTCAATATACAGCGCAAAACTCAGTCCAGTCCAGTTTCAGGTCTCTGCCAAGTGCGAACTCAAATAGAATAAAATGCATTTATTCAAATTTGGCTGGGAATCACTACTTCCCCGTGTTTGAGATCGACTTTCGATCACCATGATCGAAACAACACAACAATCCATATCATTGAACACGTTCATATACTTTTTGGTGACGTTTTGACGTTAATTTACAAGCTGGCCGACACCATGGCCGTCGAAGAAACCGACGCTATAAATCGAAATTTAAAATGATGACACAAATTCTTTTCCAATGTGTATATTTTGAAAATGATACCAGAAATTTACAATAATAGAAACGGTTTTGTCAATTGTATTTTTACAAGCATTATTGTGTTGTATACTGTATATCTTTTGAAGCAGTTGTTAGTTTTGTTAATTAAAGCGTTACAGTCTAAAAATTTGTGATAGCAGGCATGTTAATAAGTAAGATACCTGACAATGACGTGGGAAAAGAGGAGACCATCGCGGTTCCCGAAGAAGAGACCGATTCACATGAGTACCAGACAGCCAATGAACTCTTCGAACTCATGGCAAAAAACCAAAATTTTGACACCAGTGGTAAGTGCTTTTTGGTGTTTTCGCGTTCAAAGTTAAGACTGTGTTGGATATGGGCTAGCCAAAAGTAATAAAATAGTGGGGTGGATGTAGGAGAAGGAGGGTGCGACTCTCTGGCTCTCTCACGTTATCTGTAGGCTGTTGCAATTTAATTAAAACTTTCTTTTTCATTTCATTTTATAGAACTTCTTGTTAACAATAAGTATCAAACCATGATAATCTGCCTTCTCATAACTATGTTGGGGTCGGCTTCCAGTCCGACCGGATGCAGCTGAATAACAGCATTTTACATGGAGCAACTGCCTATTGGACCATCACAAGTTAGCACTGGTTGTCAGACTTTCGGGCCACTGATTACCTGTAACGACTGTCAAAGTTCTACAAATCACAGCCGGGACCAACGACTTAGCAATAAGCCTGCATCATCAATTTGTAGATAATTCATTATTGTAATGTTAATTCAGATGTTGAGAAGCTAACCACCAGAGATTTAGTGCTTCTGTACAAGAACATTGACCTGGGAACTAAATTGATGTCGAATACTAAGGAGCTGCAACGCAAGAAACCGAACCAGCACGTAGAGAGCGTCGTGTACAACGACGAGTCGGACTCGGATATCAGCGATCGGTACAGCAGCGAGGACTTGCGCAGCGTGTTCCTGTTCAACAGCGAGCGCCTCAACCTGTTCACTGCGCCGCCCTCCACGGAGAACACGCTCTGCCACAAGCTAGGAGACCTCCAAATGCAAACCTCCAGTCTCACCTCGGAATACGACAAACACTTTCTATTCAATGATCCATACATAAAAGAACAACTCAAAAGCTTGAAGTTAATGAACAAATCGACTGATATTGAGAAGGCAGTACTCCCTGCTTCATTACTTGATTACGTCTGTTGCAAACGCCTAGAAGACAATTACAACTTTTATATGGATAACATAATTCGATACGTTAAAAATACAATAGACCAATTGAAGCGTATTAGCAACGGTGATTATTTAACTGATAAAGCTAAAGAAAAGTGGCGGGAAGTTGAGCCTACTGCGGAAGAACTCCACCCAAATACTAAAGTTCTGGCGACGTCTACCAGCATACCACTGCATGTGGAACGAAAGATTAGTGGTCGAAACACTACGTGGGATGACTTGGTTCATTCAGCAGTAGATATTAGGTCTCTGTCAAAAATTCTCGAAAAGAGAATTGTTGTGGAAGTACCGAAACTTCTTTGTGGACCGTATAAACTTTTGAGCAAATGTTGCGCTGAAAATGTTATCATAAGTTGCAAAAAAGACAAGCGGCCAATTGAGGAAAGAGTCGATGTGGTGTTTCAGTTACAACGTTCTGAGACAGGCCAAGTTATCAGCAACATCAACTCAATTATGATTCTTCAATCTGCTCCTATGGAATGCGGTAACAACTTCAAAAGTATTATGTTAAGTGCCCTTATTTAAACGAAAAAGAGAAGATTTTTATTAACTTTTATTTTTCAGATGTACTAGAACCAGAAGTGCTGCCCCTACCTTTGACTTACATAGAACCAACTAACGACGGTATCCCTTCTCTACCTTTGACTTATATAAAACAAACTAACGACGAGATTCCTTCTCCAGAAATCAAATCTAACATAATAGAGTTGGAACCGATTACAATCAAGGAATCGGCACGTCAAGTGTCCTTTGTCTCTGAGGGTAGCATACACTCCAGCGAAAATGCTATCGATGATTCTTTACTAGATAGCATTGAATTTGGATGCAGCGATAATGAAGTTACCGACTCGTTAAAGAACTCCAGCTGTCAGGAATCGAGTGCTGATGGTGACGCACTCAAAGATATTCTAGATAGGAAACATACGATTTCACATAGAGAAGCAACAAGTGATGTGTTTCCTGACGATTTACGTATGACCATGCGAAAGTTGACCATGCAGAGTGCTTTAACAGAAGAAAGCGGAGAAGAAACGTCACAGGCTACATCCAAGAGGAAGAAATCGCTGACACGAGTCAGAATAAAATCACCATACGAGAACCAATCTTATATTATGGAAGAAAAAAAACGAAGAAAGCTATTAGAAATAAGAGAGAGGCGAGAAAGGAATAAAATGGCGCTAGTGGAAAACTGCAAGATTACCAAGCATAAATACGCAAGAGCAACCACATTCCCACAGTCAGCTAGCTCTGTGACAAAGTTGTCAATATCCAATAAATCTTTCTATGATTCAATCTATGGACAAACTACGAACGCAGATCCCAGTAAGCAATTGAAAGGAAGGAACCGAAAGGGAGGAAAACGAGACTTTTTAGAGATAAATATGGATGATAATAATGAAGGCGACGAGCACGACGAGTCGGTGGCGTCGACACCAGATAAGAACAGCAAGAAATATATCAACAGGAGCTATTACCTAGATGAAGCCGACACGGAAATGATGTACACCAATATGAAACGAAATGAAAACGATGTAAAAGATTTTGGTTCTACATCCACTTCAGTTATGTCCAATGATTTCCGAAATAATTTAAATTACCTTTCGCAGCTTATTAGCCCGTTTGAAACCGACCTTAACATTGGCGACGACGAAATATTTCCGGACAAAGTTAAGCTGTAAGTACATACGTACTTATTTCCTATAATTGTTTTTAAACTGAATGGCGTACTAAAGGAATCTTTGAGGATCAGGTAGTTTTATTTAATCTTATACCTTTTATATTGACAGGTTGAGTGCCACGATAGGCGATGATGTTAACGATGAAAGAACTTCAAAAGAGTCGCGCACTAAAAGCATAATCAAAGTTCCGTTAAATTCTCCAAATGTAAAAGAGCAAGACAACACTGAGCCGAAGAAGGTTACCTCTTCAGTAGAATGTAGAAAAAGTATAGATAAAATATATACTTTGATGAATAAATTAGGAAAGGCTCAAGAGACTGAAAATAAGTCGACAAAAAGCAAGTTGGTTGCAAATATTTTCAAAAAAATCGATGAGAAAGAAGGTCGAATGAATTGCATGTGTCTGGGCAGTGAAAGTGGAACAAGCCTAAAGCATGGCATACCATCTTCTAATCCCAGTTCTTTTAGCTTTGACAAAAATAACACTGAAAAACCAAACAATACTCATAATAAAAAACCAGGAAGTTTGTTACCGGTCGTACCTAAAGTAGTTATCAGCTCAAAATCAGCACTGACACCTAAAACTGATTTAGAAAATAATCGAAAAAATTGCAAGCGATCTGGCACCAATCTTTCAATTAAGGTACCAGAAAATCCTTTGAAAGCAATATCACAACTTTTACATGAATTTGAGAATGTACAAAAAACTAGACGGAAGAACGACACTGAACAAAAGCATGCTAAGAAAATAGAAATGGCATCCAATGATGGTATTAGTGAGTCGCGGAAAAACTCTTCTAAACGGCGCTCACGACTTGATAAACATAACGACTCTCAGACTGATAGGTACGTGAGACTTTCACCGAAAGAAAAGAAATCTAGACAACATAAAGAGATGGATTTACCAAAAATCCCTTATCAACAAATTCCCGTTCAAATTCCCGACGATAAGAACACAGGCAGACTACCAAAAAAGAAAATAATAGAAATGTTAGACGAAGCTAAAGAAGCTAGAGGTGAAGCTGTTCGGGGGCCTTCGAAATTAACTTCTAGATTGAATTCACTCGCACAGCCGAAGAGAACGTACGTCCAGGCGCACAGTGAGGAATACCAAACTAAATATGGCAGGACATTAATAGCAGATAGACTACATAGGCTAGCAGCCGCTCCACCACAGCCTTTGGATAGACCGTCAGGGTCTGCAAACACCAGAAATAGAGCGAAACGAAGTGGATCCGAGGTAGTGCCCGCTATAAGAGCATCGAAATCGCCACCTTCGCCTGTGCCACCCTCAGGTGTGTAAAGGTGAATTTTATTTGATTTCTTGAAACGACTAATTACGTTACAGTCGATTTTTTACATTTCCAGCTTAAATTAAATGCGATAGGTTCTCCATATATTTTTGGTAAATTGTTTCATTCGCATATGCATTCTATCTCTTATCTACTACAACTTTAAACTGTTTAATATTATTTTAGAGCGAGCGTTTAGAACTCGTCACTCTCCAAGCAGAATTTCCGAAGCTAAGGATAGGCTGAACCAAGTGATGGGGCCGTCCTACAAACAAGTTAACGTACCGGAAACACCCCAAATATTGTAAGTTAATCATTTATTATTTTTGAAAGCTTCAATAATCGGTTCAGGTTCCTTAACAATTATTATGAGTGAGCATTTAACTTAAATATTTACACAGAAAGAAAAAAATGGTGGCAGTTGAATCGTATGTGAAAAATCATTATGGACGCGCAGGTCCAAACTTGCTCAATCGCAGCGATCCTCAGAATGCACAGAAGTTGCGTGTCCCTCTTCTACCGAACGACATCGACCTAGGTGTGTATCGCAGCTCCACTTTTAACTTTATTTTTCATGTTGACTTGTACCCACGCCCAACGAATTGTTATAAATTCGTGATCTTGTTATAGCGTCTTCGACTTCATCTGCACCATGTCAAGAGTCAACCGAGTTAGGAAGCAGGCTACACAATATTATAAGCTCTATTATGAAGACGACTAATTCACAAGGTCTGGAAGTACTGGCTGAATGTCAAGAAAGCACTTGTCTAACTGAAAATATCAGATCCAGTACCGGACGATCGTCTTCTGATTCTGATTACGCCTTAGATGTATTAAATGATAATAATGTAATAACGTCAGTCGAACATGTCGATAAAGCCTCTGAAAAGGAACAGAAGCAAACCAATTATAAAAATATAGGCGCTATTCAAATCGATTTACAACCTGATAGATCTTTTATAGAATTAGAAAAGCTAGAAAATGCTTTATGTAACCATTTCCCGGTGGGGACTTTTCAAAAACGGTTGCGATTCAAAAACTTGTCTATGACGCCGAAGCAATCGATGCAGCAAGTATTCGTTCTAGAATCCGGAGAGACAGGCTCGCTCGTTGTTCAAACTCCAATCGCAACAACCATGAAAGAAAATACTTCTTTAACCGCTATGCCCATACTATCGAAACCTCATATAGATTGGAGATTCGGTAATTTCCCCATGCAAATTTCAACTGTTGGGTATGCTTTCGCGGATTATAAATCAATCCAGTGCAATTCTAACTCTCTTGTTCAATTATTCGACACGGTTTCAAAAAAATCAGAGGAGGAAAAATTTTTATTCAGTACTAATTATATAAGTGATGAAGACGTTTCCAAAAGCGAGGAGCCTACGCTTCACACCGAGCAAGCTGCTCAGCTTGACATTCTGGACGCTACTACATTAGTCACTGTAGGGATAAGTACTTCTTGTACTCATGTCATTGAATCTGACAAAAAGCAAAAAATGAAACCGGTAGCAACCAATGCACAACCTAAACGCGTATTCATAGATTTCAGTCAAAACAACGAAGTGGGAGACACATTAAAAGGCCGAGAGACAAAAACCCACACTGTAACAGAGAATAACGAGAAGGTTTCCGAAGTAGATAAACCTGAAAATATCGAATATACAACGTCCTTAGACATATTAGTGGGACTATTAAACGAAATTCAAAATATCACAACATGTCAAACACAAATTACTATGAGTGATAAAGAGAAAAGCCCATCTGAGATACAACAAAGCAAAGTATTGGAAACTATTTTAATGAATGAAGCCGCTAATGCAATGGGAAATTCAATGAAAAGCAGTCGTTGCGATGTCGTTTCGTTTACATCTCTAGACAGACTGCGTCAGTTGGAGTCCAACCCGAGTCTGTATTCGTTCTATTTATCCGACAATGTGGGGTCTGAAAAAGATACTAGTAAATTGAATTTTCCATCAGAAATAATACCAAATTATACTAATGAACTGTGGTGTCCCAAAACGATTTATGTCGATAAAGAAGTTGGTGTAGACTTTATAGACAGAGGAGCCCTCAGTAAATTCACGGATGCTCCTTCAAAATTGCTCCCGCATGAAATGAGCCACAGTACAAACATGAGTAACACACTTGTCAGAGTAGTCAGCAAGCCCTCTATACAATCAATGCTCTTTGCAGAATGCCCTCCAGTAGATTCAAATGCTGCACTGTTAGAAAAAAAAAGCATTCAAAATATTCAACAGACAAGAGAAACCAAACAATCTCTCGATATTTATGAAGTAATTAACGAAACAAACGAAAAGCCAGAAAATAAGTCGCAGAAATTCACAGTACAATCCTTGGAAAAAGAGAGGATCAAAAACACGACAAAAGTAAATAACCACAAATTCCATTTCAAAACAGACTTTGATCCGATTATGAAAATGAAAAGAGATATCTTAGTAACGGTTTATTCAATTTTAGTGTTTACTGTGTTCGCAGCTTTGTCGTTTCCCGAAATGTTGTATCGTATTTGAGTATAGTATACGTTATGGTATTAGTATTGGGCCATATACATAAAACCTTGTATAGCATCATTTTAATTTTCTTTGTTTATTTTATTACTATTATATGCATAATTCGCTAATAAGTTAATAGGTACTATAAATGGTATCCTAAATAATATTATTATCGTTATTGTTCTATTCAATTGCAGCCAAAAGCTGGTGGTTATCCACCGACATCGAATGCGTATTAAATATTTTATGTAAATGGCCCCCTTTTATTACAGTGATTTTCTTGGTATTTAAAAAAAATATTGCTTTATATTTAAAATTTATTGTATTTAAAATTATATTTGGTATGGTTTATTTATTTACAAATAAAGTTTAAAATTTATGGTCGTTTATAACTTATTCTATCTTTAACCATCATCATTCTTATTCCTTTATCTCCATCTCACTCCTCTCCTTCGCCAGAGTCAGAGACAGGTGTACTGAAAGTAGTCTCTTTGATTTCTTTAATGTGAGTCTTCTCCACCCAGTTGTGTCTCCGTGTATACATGAGCTGCAGCAACGCTTCGACACAGAATATCTGAAAGTTTTAAAATAACATTTCTATACAGCGCAGCGTGTACGGACCAACAAACAACAATTTTCTCCATGGGACTAACAATAACTAATGAAAAAATTAATCAGTTTCCCCATTTGGGTCGAGGACGTACTGAAGTTTTGTTAGCTGATTAGTTTTTTTTGATTACGAGTTTTTCACGTTTCATGGTCTGTTCCCTTATATATGTACAGACCACACCTGCCTGATACACGCTGTATTTTGAAAATACCACTTATTGACTACAGGCCAACCGTTTAATGAACTCGTGCACCAAAGACAGCACGAATTGTTCATCATCCGTAACTGAGACGGTACTTAAGGCAACTGCGACCCCCCCTCTCCCGCACCGCACAGCTAAACTCAGGCGCCGCCTCAGAACAGTAAGCTTCGTTCAAAATGTGTAAAACAGTAATTTGAACCTTTCGTCGTTTCAGTTCGTTTTCGTTTTGAGTGAATCCGTCTAGTCTGAAGGTGTAGCCGAACACGCTGGTCGATATCTTAGACTCGGGCACCACTAGGTAGTTGTCCTCGGTGAACAGCGGGTAATCCATCAACTTGTACCGACCTGCCTTGATTGGACATTCTAATCTGCAAGACAAAAGTTGAAAAATGAACAGTTGTTTAGTCTAATGGGGCCTTGTTATACGGTAGGTAGGTGGTAAATCTGGTAACGTAGAGATTGTGCGATGTTAGGTTATCGCGCCGAGTCCGTCTGATGATGTCTGAGGCTGACCGGTTCGGAGTTTAGAACCTGTTAAACTCTACTTAAGTAATTCAAGTAAATTAGGTGATTCCTTCGGAATTCAATTGCTAAAGTCGATTTTGCAAAGTTCTCAACTTCAATTCAGAAATCGGCTCTTTGTCTAAGATGTATGCGGCGTGTATCAGAAAGGGTGTATTCATCTTTAAGGGTATGTATAGAGTATCAAACTGAACAACTTTCTCAATGGGACCTCGTTATCGCGAAATAACAAGGTCACTAAAAGAAAACGATAAATAAAAAGCTGTCCCGTACATTTGGGTCGAGTAGCTCCTGTATTGAAATTTAGTGAGCGCAGCTGATTGTAGAAGAGACAGAACAAACCTGTTAAAAACCTATCTTTTTCCATGACTTGAGTTGGTACGTAGTTAATGACCAAATTGAATGTGACATAATATTAATAATAAATTGACAAGAGGAATATTTACACAAGAGTGATAAGAGCCCGATAACATTGGATCACAAAAACAAATACAAAAGGTTAATTTATTGAAATTATTATTGTTTGTTTTATTATTCTAGTTTATCTACTTGTATTTTGTTCTTTTTTGCATATAACATACCTACTTATACAAAAGTTCACGCCTTTTTCCGTAGAAATAGGCAGAACTGCTACGATTCTTACATACTATTTTGCCTCGTCCACGGTCATATGTCATGTACATCAGGTCATACACGCTCGCTGGTCGTTCTTTTTCAAATTGCCGAATTCAATAAATTTCAAATAGCAGAATTTATACGCAAATGATGGATGGACTGTGTGAAAGATGATATGGCTAGAAAGGCGATGACTAAAGACAAGACACGCTGTGCTGAGATTGCTGAGCCCAAATAAATTGGGATATATAAGAGCAGGTGAATGACATGGGTAAGTAAGTACACTAAAGCTGATTTCTGCAACATTCATTATACTCAAGACTCCAAGAATAGGTTCCTATAGGTACCTTTGCAGATTGCAAAAAACTGGAAATCAAACCATGTATGAAGAGCGTTAGAGATGACTCCAGCAGTGATGATGAAGAAGATGTCCGTTAAAAGGAAGAATGAATAGATATCTCTTGGCGATGTCCATTCTAGCGTAGACCTTATCCCTCGTGTTCCATCAAGCGAGATCGAAGTGAAGAGCAAGTCTATCATTCTGCGCTTGTAATTGAAATTATACAGTAAATTAATTTATTACATTGAACATAGTGCATTTTCAGTTACGAGGGCAGTTGACAAAACTGGATTTCGCTTCTCTCAAATCAAGAGAAGAAAATCATGAAGATCTTCAAGAAACCTTTACAAATGAAGTAAAGCCCTCACTTAGGATGCGCATAGTGGAACAGCATTTTATCATATGTCTCCCGCTCGTTCTCATTCTCGTCGCAGCAGCCGTCCTTCACCAGATAGAAGGACCGGAAGAAGTCGCAAGACTCTATGTTGCGAATGTCCACGCATTTCTGCATAGTTGCCTGGTAACAAGAAGGTTGTTTAAGTACGAAATACCAATAATACGCAGTTTCTTCGTTTCTTAGGTGCATATTCACATCGAAGTTACTTTTCGGGGAGCAAAATTTTACAACATGTACTTAAAACAAAGTCTTGCGTGGTCTGATACGTCCACTTCATGTTTCTACAAATAAATATCTTGAATCCCAGTGTATAAAAGAGCGGTTTGGGAGATCCCAAACAGCTCTTCTAGACCGATGTCCTGAAGAGGACATCCGGTTTATTCCGGGGTTTTTGTCTGTTTTCGTCAATGAACTATTTGTCTGTTTTCGTCAATGAACATTCATAAGAAACAAATGAGCGTCTCCACTCCACGCGAATCAGTCGTACTATCACCCTGCTGACTGGCTGGATTTCGTGCCGCTAAGCCGAAGAACTGCCAACACTTACTGATAAAATAAAACAATTTACCTTAACTTTCCACCCGTTCTCAATATCCTCGGATACGTTGAACTCCCCACTGAGCAGCGAATCGTATGTCTGTGTGGACAAACTCAACTCGGAGACGGTAACGGGGTTTTTTACAGTGTCAGAGCAGGGCCCGGCCCTCGTTACTAACAAGTGAGTCGGTGCCATGGTACAACCTGCCAGCGATAAAATGTAGCATAGCAAAATTACTATTTGATAGTACATCGTAATCATGAGTGTTTAGCACTTTACTACACCCTGTTACTAAACCTGGCGGATTTGTAATGATCATTAAGGTACGCTATTATAACTCAACTAGCATTTGCTCGCGGCTTCGTTCCCGTTATGTACGGAAATTAACTCACAGGTATGTTTCAAATGTAGCCTAATAACACTCGGAGATAATGTAGCTTCCCGTTAACGAATTTTCGGAATCGGATCAGAAGTTCCGAAGATTACCCCCTACATTCAAACTTACAAACAAATTTTACCTCTTTAGAATATTATAGTATAAATTAGTTTTACAAACCGTACATCGGTAAATACTCTTTCACGATTTTTGTGTTTATCTACAAGTTGTAAAGTCTAATTTCGCTGTTCATGTAGCCTAGTATTTAGTAGGTACCTACATAATGTATAATTATTTTCTAATGATATTATAATGAGAATGTTTGTATTATCTCGTTTTGATTATGTACCTATTTACAAAATGGAAGTGTTTAAGGCTATATCAGATCTGTCTGATAGATCCCTAGATCAGTCCCGAATGTTCTTTGGCTCAACGAGAACGACTTAATTCCTGTGCTGTGATTGGTTGTAACAATATTATCTTCTTCTTCTTCGTGTCGATGGCACGGTAGTATAAGTATCAAATCTTGCCGAAATATTCATCACCTCCACAGCTTCATCAGTGGCAGCGAAGAGGTTATCTTGACTGCATTTTTGGGGCACAAAGACCAGGATTGAAGATGGAACATACTCTGCGGCACAGCTGCACATCCACACCCTGCTGCCGATCCGTTGAGTTAGCTCTACTCTACGAGATTAGAATTACATCATCTCACTTATGTTCGAAGGCGGTTCAGTAATTTCCAAGTAGACTGTAGGACGCGGGAGATTAGACCCTGCGGGAAAATGCTCTGCGCACCGTTGGATGTGAACCGATGATCTTGAAAAAGTGGCTGGGGCAGACTAGATTCGGAAAGTGTTGTGCCATAGCTTGGGAGAGACCTTTGTCCAGCTGTGGACTGTAATAGGCTGAGTTCATTGATTGGGAAGAGGTTCGCTGAGTGGAAGGAGGAAGTATTATATGACGGCGTAAGCGATGGCTGAGCGATAGCGCCGTTGTCATTAGGGTTCGGTGGTACCGGGTTCATGACGAAATGTTAAAATAATTGTTTCGGTTTCGGTACACAAAAATCACAGTTTATTATTTAACACAAATTTACATTAAATAACACTAACAAATAATCTCCACAAAATGGGCAAACCGACAGTTTCGTTCTGAAGGAGTGACTTGGTTGGAGTTCCGAGCAAAAGTGATCTCGGCACAATCCCCACTCTACAAAACGACTCTGCCCACGTGCCGCCATTAAAACAACATCTGACGTCACGGCGTTTACCCCTACTACAATGGTCAAATCAGCAACTTGATGTTTAAAAGTTATCGCTTTCTCCGACACGGCCATACTGACAAGTTACACGTCCTCGTGAGTACCTGTAACCAAACAGTCAAATTTGGAGCAACAGTACAGGCTCGGTCAACCTGACCACATCTTTATGGAATAGCATAACTTGAAAATAACAGTTATCAAACAAAAGGTTCCTCTAAGTCTCAATCATATTTACTCAGCAACTAAATCAACTTCGATCACATACAACGCTCATGGCCCAGCTGCCGCAGCAGCTAGTGACACTTATGCCACCCATATCGTCATCACCTCATGTGATACGACCACACAAATCACATAGAGTCTGCGACTCCCAGGTCAGTACAAGACCAAAACAACAATAGTCTCCATTGAGACCCAGGTCCCCGCCGTACCACCAGCTGCCCATCGCCCCCTGAACAGCTCACAAGTGAGCTGCAGTTACGACTACAGACTAGTGCGTACGGTGCGACCAAATAGCCATGGTATGTGTCTACTACTCGGTGGAAGTACTTTCATCACCGTCCTCTACGTTTAACTCATTAGGAACACTACTTAGAGGCATCTTTCGTATACGATCGTGAGCGTACTTGTAGGTTCTATTACATTCAAAGATTTTAAAAGATAACGATCACCGTCAAGTACTTCTACAACTTCAAACGGTCCCTTATATTTGGGGTCTAATTTAGTCTGATTCCGTTCTTCATTTTGAATTAAAACCAAATCACCAACACTGAAATTAACTACTTTGGCCTTATTTTTGTCAAAACGGGCTTTTTAATAAGCCGCACTCTTCTCAATACCGTCCACCGCGTGTTCTCTCGCCTCTGTTAGGTCAATTCCGGTTTCATCATCGTCGTTATAAGCCATTGATAAAAGCATTCGAATACTCATTCAAAAGGGACGTCAACCGGTCCTTGTTTTCGTTTGAAATATCAGAATCAACATTGTAAAGATCAATTACGGGAGGTAAATCGCAACAACCTACATTTGTAACTTTCGAAATACGTAGGGTAGATTCAGTTAAATGTACCGTATAGCCAAGTGTCAAAATATCGCGTCCGATCATAACATCGTATTTCATACAATCGTCGGGTAGTACGTAAAATAAAATTGACAGTTCGTTATTGTCGACCACAACATCGCTAAGAATTTGTTCAGTGCTAAAAACATTCGAATTATTACCGATACCAATTACTTGCACGGTTGAAAGTGAACGTTTGCCCGAGAATTTATAAGCTACACTTTGTTTAACGAGAGAACACTCGGCGCCGGAATCAAAACAAAATGAAAACGACTCACCGGATTGTTGTAGCTGTCCAAGGACGCCCCGAACCTCACAACTGTCCACACGTCGCTGCGGGACGGTGCTCGGACTGGAATCGCTGGTCCCGTGAGCGCCTATGGCTGTGCTCGTTCCAGGTCGGCTGCACTGCGAGGAGATGTGACCTTTCTCGCCACATCGGAAGCAAGTGATGGGTTTCTTAAACGAAGAAGCCGGCGGCTTTGTAGTGCTTGCGGCTGTGGGAGTCATCGGCTTGTCCCCTCGCGTAGAATTGGATTGTGACGTGTTATAGTGAGTGGAGTTCATTCTTGCGTTCCTAAGGCGGCAATCTATGGCCTTATGCCCAGGCTTTTTGCAATGATTACACAAGAATGAATTTGTTTGTGTACACTTGAAGCGTTCAACGTCTGTCGTAGCGGGATGATCTTCAGTGTGTTTCCGTTTCAAGTAGATCAATGACTTCATCTCTTGCAGCAACTTATTCCGATCAAGAATCTCAGTGGTGAAAGCGAGGCGATGTAAACGAGTATCAAATTGAGATGTATGGGCAAGTACGTACGATACCGTTATTTCTTCTGGTGACAGATGTTTCCATTTCGCCGATAATTTCGCAATTAGGCGGCTGGCGTACGCTGCGTGACATTCGCCCTCCTTCGGCCGGCCGTTGTGGATGTTAACAAGCGATGCAGCAAGAGTTTCAGTGGATGCATAACGCGCAAGGAATAAGTCGCGGAAATGCTGCCACGTCATGCCTGCATGCGAAATCTGCGACAGCCACGATGACGCATTACCTTTCAGGGCTTTGCTCAGAGCTATAATAAGCGATGCACCCTCCAGTGGACGTTCGTCGAGGCAAATATCGATAGTATCGCACCAAGCACGTGGATCGGTATCTGGTAGCTCCGGATTAATTTCTGGCAGCATGATCTGAGGTGCCACTGTTGGTGTCCTGATGGCTTCGATCAGCTGCATCATGTTCTTCTGCTGCGTCTCGAACATAGCACGCCAGTGGGAATCGAGTCCAGATCCCAATTCTGATGACGGCGTAAGCGATGGCTGAGCGATAGCGCCGTTGTCATTAGGGTTCGGTGGTACCGGGTTCATGACGAAATGTTAAAATAATTGTTTCGGTTTCGGTACACAAAAATCACAGTTTATTATTTAACACAAATTTACATTAAATAACACTAACAAATAATCTCCACAAAATGGGCAAACCGACAGTTTCGTTCTGAAGGAGTGACTTGGTTGGAGTTCCGAGCAAAAGTGATCTCGGCACAATCCCCACTCTACAAAACGACTCTGCCCACGTGCCGCCATTAAAACAACATCTGACGTCACGGCGTTTACCCCTACTACAATGGTCAAATCAGCAACTTGATGTTTAAAAGTTATCGCTTTCTCCGACATATATATTCTGCCCGTATTCAAAATAAAGATTTCTTAAAAAAAAATCATTCCTAACAATGAATAAAACGCGAGGCAGCTAATAAAATTAAATTATGTCAAATAAAAGCAATGACTTAGTACTCATATGATAGTAAAACAACGTCGCGGTCGGTAAAGTAAATAATGTAGGTGGTAAACTTTACAACGTTGTCGATAGTAATTGAGATAGTAGATAAGTAAAATGTGAACTATTGTCATCTGGACTAAAATACATGACGTTATTGCAGTGTAGGAGAAGAGAAGGTCAAATGAAAATAGCTAACAATACTCAATAAACCAACTCAATATAACAAAAAATATATAATTTGATGATTCATTTGGGACCGGAGCTAGAGTAGTTACCAGAAGATCTGTTTTTTCTTTGTTTAGATATCGTTATCCAACACAACTTATTACTTATTTGAACTGATATTTCAATGCGTTTTCTCCAAAAGAACTATAATATATATTTTTTTCTTTACATCTATCATGTCTAATATCCACCACGTCTGCTACGTTTCGCTAGCTGCTGTTTTTTTACAACCAACACGAAAAGCGGCAGTTACGAAAGACATGTGGTAGTTGGTACGGTTGGAAACGAAAGGGTTTTGAATATTTTTTGTATGAGACACGCTGCCGCCCGCCGCCGCTGCCGCCGGCCGCTCGTTCCATGTCCACTGCCTCTCCTCGCTTGTCGCCAATCGTCAGCGGTGAGACCAGTTCCTTACAGGCACAAATTGCATGATGACCGAAGCACTTACATATTATATATTATATATATAATATGTAAGTGTATATATTATATTTATTTATTTATTATTTATTATCACAACACAAATAAACACACATAATATAATATTTTTTTCGCTTTCTTTCGCCCACATGATATTATTATTAGGTAGGTAATATTTTTTTAACAATAAATTCATTAACAACGTCGACCTTCGTGGATTAGTCAGGCACTATAAAATTTACTATTATTTTACTCGACTTTACACACAAACCGACACACCTCCCGCTCACACTCATGTATTGTTGGCTCAGTGCCCCATTCAGCTTGCTTCATTAATCAGGTCGGCCGTCTCATTCCTCCTCAGTCGTTCAGTGTAAGTCGAGCTAAACGCACGTCCAACATGGCCACAGATAATTTAACCGCTCTTCTTACCAAACCCAAGGATTTGCAACTGGTGAGTAAATAGAAACATGTCGAATAAATATATTTAGAATAAATTTTAATCGACAAAGCGAGGAATTTAAAATGAATGAATGTTAATCGATTGAATATTTAAATAACTTTGTCGAATCGTATTGAAGTTCAAAAGTAAATGATGTGCGAATGTGAATTTAATTCTACATAATATGGTTTAAATTTGTTAGGTTAGCGATCAATACTTCTGCCAAGGAAACGTTATTATCTGCTGGCTCTGCAGCAATGGAATAATACTTACTTACAATATTATTATTAGACATTGGATTAATAGTTGAGATAGTATCCAGTATTTACTTAACTTTATCAAGAAATATTATGCTGGTGGCAATATTGTTATGTAAGATATCGATAGGTAGATTAGAACTGCTTACCCTCTATGTTAATATTTCCAACATTTTACTCGACTAGCTAATGAATAACACAAGGAAATATTCATCCCTGTGTGTCACTAAGAAATATTTAAGGGTAAATTCAAAACAATTGCATAGTTTTCTATTTCGTTTTCCTATCTTAGAGCATTTATTTTAGATTTTTTTAACTACGACAACTACTTTCATTCTCCTCCATAGGATCTACGCTTTCGAATGGGCAACTACAGTACTTTCACAAGTTATTATGCCCTGTGACGGGGACTAGCTTAGTTTATTTTTTTGTGTTTTGACATTCAAAAGTGCCTGTAATGGTCTTATTGAAATAAATGCTTTGAGTTTGAGTTTACGCATGTTTTGCTGTCACAGAAGCAGAACCTTCTTTGAGAATCTGGTCTGATGCTCGTAAGAGTACCTTCTTAAGTTACTGGAAAACCCCGAACTACGGTTACTCCTAATATTTTCTAATAAAACCTAAGATTTACCAACTCAGCTCTTAATGGTAAAAGTCCGAACTATTCTGTGATCACCGTTCATTTTGTAACTTTTACCAACACAAAACACTTGGTAAATCTTAGGTCCTACCCCAGAATCATGGTAAATATTGTGGTCGAATGACTGTGGGCGACTAAAGACGGTAACTTGAAAATACGCATCAAATTTGAATGAAGCACTCCTCGGCCGCTACGGCGGTCACAGTTCTAACCTAAGGAAACCCATTTGGTCGCTCAGTTTAGTATTAGGAACAGTTTTATTTCATCATAAGTTGCCAGGTATTTAATTTAATATTAATTGTTTAACCAGCACCGACATTTACCATCCGTCATTGGTAAAACCTAGCATGACCCAAACTCTAATAGTAATAGCCCAAAATATCGTCTCTTCTTCATAAAATCCTTATATTTATCAAGAGATTTACGCCATTACAATATGTCCTCCGCTTTCCGTACTCAGCCTTACCCAAACTTCTTTTTAAGATCGTCCGTAAAGCTGTGTGTGATTATGCCGATGGTATCCTTATCAATGTGCTTCTTGTTCTCAGGTACAAACACCGATACCACAAATAGCCGACGATGGTGAGTTTATGAAAGTTTTATAAATTGTGAATACCCCGCCATACGCCTCGAGTTCTGAGCGTGGCCGCGTGGGGTCATAGGTCCGATCTAGGGCAACGAAACCCGGTATCGGTCCCATAGTAGAACCCGGGAAAAATCGAGTTTTACTATGGGACCGAAACCGGGTTTCGCTAGTCCGATCATCTGATCAGGCAGTGTCATTGAATTTAAACGTTGCTAAATTTCTTCTTTCTTTTTTTAAACGTCGCCCCATACCAGAAATTTCTCCTGTATCTTGGGTGCGTTTACAAACATTTAAACTCACATACAAAAACAACCAGACCCGGAACAACTACCCGTAGGTCATACAAATAATATATTTGTTCCGTGCGGGAATAGAACCCGCGACACCACACGCATCGCTAAACACGCATCAGCCACTGCGCCAACCGCGCCGATAAAAGCCGCGCCAATTTGCAGTACGGAGTCTGAGTCTGGGCTAGGACTGCGCTCTTACTACAAGAAATTAACTGACAATGAAGTGACTGTACCTTCACCGGTCACCCACGGAATAGATCCGTCCCTTCATACCTGCTTTTCCCTTTAAAGAATACAGGTGTGATCTTGTTTTGCCGGCTTTGGCTGCGTGGACAATTATTCCATGACTACGGGTAAACCGGGTGAAAGGGATATGTCGCACAAATGGTTACCACGTATTCAGTACTTCATTCGTCAGAACACACATAGATACTGTTTTAAGCTTTCACGGTTTGTGAAACTCAATCCAGTGATAGAGCCCTGACAGCAGTAGATGTTTCGCTATGGCAGACTTTTGCACATCATTGTTTTTCACTGCCTTTATGGGCTCTTTAATACGGCATGAGACAGTTCGCTTCGTTTGACCGATGTATGAGCTGCCGCAACAAGGTCGGAATATCGGGAGCTCAAAATAAACTATAATCACGGAAGATATCCCGTAAGTCACAGTGAAAGTTTACACATCGATGTCTATACGTGGTAATGATTTGTGCGTCGATGTCCCTTACACCCTCTATAAAGAAAGTATTGTATGTCCTAACCCAGGGCCATGGTATCTTGTCTATCGAGCATCGAAATCTGGCAAAAGTAACAGACGGACAGATTACTTGTTACAAGTCCCGCCCACAAGGCCGCGTGGTGGATAAGATGGTTCACAGCCCACTACCTCTCACAGACAGGAGACCTGAGTTCGAGCTGTGGGATGGTTAATGGCTAATTGCGCATATACTTCCTATATTTACTCACATGCACACAGTTACCAGTACCTGTTTGTAAGTGTCGATAAAGTTGATTGCAGCCATTCTAGCTAAACAAATATTGCTGATGGACTCTGAGATAGCTATTAGCGCCATTACTGACATTACTTTAATTGAGTGGGTGTCTACTTTAATTGAAGTATGGGGGTAAACAATATTTATGTATCTATAGCCTATGTGGTTATATTTCCTATGCTCGCATTCCCAGGCAGTGTTATTGGGTTTTTCATTAGTAATTTCTCAGTAGCAGCCACGGTTTGGATTTCTGCCCGCTGGATATCTATAGGCTCGCCCCTTCATTATCTGCTTAGTGGATATCTATAGGCTCGCCCCTTCATTATCTGCTTAGCCTTTTCCCAACTTTATTAGGGGCGGCTTCCAGTCTAACCGGATGCAGCTGAATACCAGTATTTTACATGGAGCGACTTCCTATCTGACCTCCACAACCCAGTCAGTACTAGGTAATACGATACCCTTGGTAAGACTGGTTGTCAGACTTTCGGGCCACTGAGTATCTGTAACGACTGTCAAAGATCTTCAAATGACAGCCGGGACCAACGGCTTAACGTGCTTTCCGAGGCACGGAGGAAACTCGGTATGTAATGGGTGGTCACCCATCCTCAGACCAACCTAGGCAAGCGCAGCTTAGCCTGAAGATCGACCCAAACAGCTGTTATTATTTAGCCACGACCTCCTCCTTTCCTCCCTCCTCGCTAATATAATATAATAGGCTCGCCCTTAATGGAACTTAACTAGCGAAATCGGGGTGTACTAAGTACGCCTCTGCCTAACCCCTCCTTTTTTTTTTTTTTTTTTTTTTTCGGATGGGAAATCATCAAATGACTTCTCCCGCTCTGGGCTGAGCGGGAGGGTGTGTCAGACTCTTACTGACTAAAACCCACCCATGTTCCTTCATCGCCCTTTGTGTTCCGGGGCCGCGGTATCTCTTTCGAACAACCCGCAGCACCCGGCAGGCATCGGCCCTTGCGGGCCCCTTCCCTATGCTGACATCTCTTTGAGGCGCGCGTGGAACACGAACGCGCCGTCGACACGGCCTGTCGTCCTAAGACGGAGGGACGGCGAGCTAGCCCTTAGCTCACCGTCCACAGGCCTGCGTCTACGGTGGCCGGGGGCCACCACGTGGCCCCCGACGCCCGGTGCGTCTCCCGCGGCGGCTGGGACGTGAGGAGGAACGCTCTCTCTCACGTTCCGCCTCCTCCTTTGCTAGCATGACTGCTTCGCAAAAGGAGGTGACGGCTTACCATTCCGTCTCGCTCCGGACCATGGCTCGAACCAGGGCCGGACGCGAGAGGTCGCCGCCGCCGATCGCCGCTATGAGGACACGGCGTTGCTCCGCCCAAGCGGGGCAGACCTCCACCGTATGCTCCACCGTGTCCTCCGGTCGATCCTCGCAGTGGAAACACCCGGGCGTCTCCTCCCGCCTGATTCGGTGCAGGAACCTCCCGAAACAACCGTGTCCGGTGAGGACCTGCGTCAGGCGGAAGGTGAGGACGCCGTGGCGCCTCTCAAGCCACTCCTCAAAGAGGGGACTTATCGCCACTATCGTGGCGTGCCCTGCACGGGGTTGCGACAGTCGCTCTCTCCATGTCACCATGAGATCGGCTCGGAGGTTTGTCCGCTGAGCGGCAATTAGCCGCGGCAGCGGAGTAACCCCCCGGCGAAGAACCTCCGCGCGCCATTCATGTAGGCGCGCGAGGACTATCGCCTCCAGATCCCATGGTGGCAATCCGGCTAGGAGGCTCGCAGCCTCGCCCGAGATCGTGCGGAACCCACGGACCATCCTTACGGCTATCACCTTTTGGGGCGCGTTCAGATAATGGGCGGCTCGCCGCCTCAAGGAACGCGCCCACACCGGGGCACCGTAAAGGGCCATGGACCGCACGACCCCCGCATAGAGCCTCCGGCAGGAGGCGTTCGGCCCCCCCAGATTGGGCAGGAGCCGCCTGAAGGCAGCCCCAGTCCGTTCCAGTTTAGGGGCCAAACGTCGGAAGTGCTCCACGAAGTTCCACCGGCTGTCGAGGACAAGTCCCAGGTACTTCAACGTCCACCCGACGCCGATGGAAACCCCTCCTACCGTCAGTGAGGATCCCGACGGTGGCGCATTCCGAGGCCCATGAAAGCACATGGCCTCGGACTTGTGCAATGCCACCTCGAGACCCAGTTGCCGGATCCTCTCAACGACTATCGCAACCCCGCGTGTCATCAAGTCGGCCGCCGCCTCGTGCGACCTCCCCTGTGCCAGCACCAGCGTGTCGTCAGCGTAGCACACTACGCTGACGCCACTAGGGAGGTCGGCGCGCAGCACCCAGTCGTATCCGATGTTCCACAAGGGCGGTCCTAGAACCGATCCCTGTGGGACACCGCACGACATCTCTCGCCGGTTCCACTCTCCGGAGCGACCGGGGTAGATGACGGCTCTGTCCGTCAGGTAGTCCCCGACCACACGACGAAGGTAGGTCGGCACCCGGTGATACCGGAGTGCCTCCCCAATGCAGCTCCAGGGCATGGTGTTGAAGGCGTTGGCGATGTCGAGAGACACCGCCAAGACAACCCCACCCCGGGACACCGCATCCCCCGTCGTGAGGGCTCTCACGCGCATGATGGCGTCCACCGTGGAGCGCCCCTTGCGGAAACCAAACTGGTGTTCCGCAAGATCCGGACCCATCCCCGCAAGGTGCTCGGCGAGGCGGTCTGCAATGACTCTTTCAAAGAGCTTGCCCACCTCGTCGAGCAACACAACGGGCCGGTATGCGGACGGAGAGTCCGCAGGGCGCCCCGGCTTCCGAATGAGGACCAGCTTCCCCGTCTTCCAACGAAGCGGGAACTGGCCTCTCTCCAAGCATGCGCTTAGGAGCCCCTCCAGTCGGGGCCCGAGAGCCTCAAAGGCCAGGACCCAGGCTTTGCCAGGCAAGCCGTCGGGTCCCGGGGCGGTATTTTTGGCCTTGAGCCGTCCTACCGCCACTCTCAGGTCTACCCCAGCCACTTCCGAGACGTCGTCGTCGTCGTGGTCCGCTTCCGGCACCGCAGGTGGCGGAGCCATAGGCGGGGGGGGATGTTCCCCTCGCGAGGGAAACAGAGCACCCACCACGTCCTCCACGAGCTGAGGCCGGAGACTCTGCGTCAGTGGGGGGGCCCAGGTGCGGAGTTTATCCCGCACCATCTTGTAAGGGCGCCCCCACGGATCCCCGTCAAGAGTCCCCAGCATCTCCTCGCGGGCCCGATCTCTGGCCCGCAGGACAGCCTCGTGGAGGGCGGTCTTCGCCGCTCTGTAGCCCTCATATAGCTCCGCCTCAATGGCTTCCGCATTCGGCGGGCAAATGCGGAGCCTGCGATGCCTGGCGTACGGGTGTCGCGCAGCGACGCACGCCTCGCGCAGAGTTGTCAGCTCGCGCGACCACCAGTACACCTGACGCCGGGCGCGTCCTGGCCGAACTCGGGGCATTGCCACGTCACATATGTCGGACATGGCCTCCTGGAACCACCCTGCCTCATTATCGCCTAACCCCTCCTACCTTGACTAAACTGGAAGTGTAAGGAACACTGCTCAGGTGGAGATTTATAGACGATCCTAGTCTTGAGAGCCAGGGTGCTGTTCCGCAAACGATGTTACAACCTACTCTAGCAAAGTTTTCTGGACCGGCACAAAATTAATTAAATTGCCATCGACACGCAAAGAAGAAGGTTCTTTATGGTTATCAACATAACTTTTACCCACGGCTTCGTTCTTGTGGTCTATCCCACAGGAATCTGGCAATTTCTGGGATCTTCTTCTTTATCGTGTGGTTAGTGCCTTACCTGGTGTCAGAGTTTTATGCCGCCCATGGGCCTCTGACTTGGCTTGACATGCCGTCGAGAAATATTTCTCAGGCATGCTGGTTTCCTCACGGTGTTTTCCTTCACCGAAGCGAGTGATAATTATACAATACGCACATGATTCCGAAAAATCATAGGTGCGTGTCTTGCGTTCGAACTCGAGACCTATGACTTGGCAGTCCAACGGTCACACCACGAGGCTATCACTGCATTTCTGGGATAAAAAGTATTCTACGTCGATCGCGAATAATGTAACTTAACTTTCTGCTGGTGAAGACAGTTTTGATCGTAATAAGATCAGTATTTCCAGATATTACCTTTTGCAAACATACAAACTACTTCAAAATTATAGCGTAGCTATTTTTTTAGTCATTAAAATACAGACTGTTAATCACACTTATCACTGAAACCATAAAAAATAGAATTAACTACATTACGTATTTAGATAAAAGTTAATGAGAATCTCAACAGCGACAAATAAATTAGTTTTAGTGGCGAAACTGGTAATGCTAACACTAAAGTTGATGATATTTAAGAACAACTATTAAAACTTTAATATCGAATAGTTTTGAAGACAATGAAATTAACTAAAAGCATGCATTTCAAAATGCTAGTGATAGTCAATTAAAACGTTATCAAATTCGACATACAAATAAATATAAAAACATTTTTTTAAATTTTTGTGTGATTGTCTGTCTGTTTGTTCCGGCTAATCTCCGAAACGGCTGTACCCATTTTGACGGGACTTTAACTGGCAGATATCTGATGTTATAAGAAGTAACTAGGCTATTTTTATTTTAGAAGAAAAATTAGGGTTCCGTGCAAAAAAATAAAAACCCATGAAATTGTTAATAAAATACGATTCAGATGGGGAAGCAATATTTTTATTATAATTTCACGCTAACGAAGATCGCGGACAACTGCTAGTCTTAAGTAAACATCAACTCGTAAATCTGTGAGCATATAGTTTATTTTTCTTACAAATAAACAGCTGATAGTTCATTTATTGACCTTCCCCAACAGCGCAACAAACCAATATAGGTACGCCACTTTATGCTTGTTCAATTTGTTTACCAACTTCAACCATTTTACATTCATGGCTCAATGTTTTGCTATTTCTGAGTAACTGTGAAGTAACACAATCATTCAATTCAACAATTTCTTAGGGTCTAGCCAGTCAGGGGCCGATCAACGTCGACCGTAGCTAGCTGGTAAATAACGATTTATACGACGACATGCGTCATGTCGTCGTTCGCAACCAGACCCGTACGACCATTCTATGATCTGAAGGTCTAAGTATTCTAGGTACTCTTTGATCTGAGAGTCGCATCTTAGACATCAAGCGCGTTTAGAAACCAAAATACATCCCTGAAGAAATGTGGGTGTACGTACTATAGCTATAATTCTCCCTGCCAAACCCTTTGTATAAACAGGCGTGATATTATGTTTATAACTTCCAAAAACTGTAAAATTGTTACCCATCTTTAGACGTTTGCGGTTGCGGTCGGCTTTCAATCTAACCGCATGCAGCTGAATACCAGAATTTTACATGGAGCGACTGCCTATCTGACCGCCACAACCCAGTTAGTACAGGGTAATACAACACCCCTTGGACTGGTTGGTAATTAAAAAGATATCTTGGTAATTAGGTAAATCACTTTTATTACAGAGGTGCTTCTCCGGATGGACTGCGTCGGGATCTGCGGCTCGGACGTGCATTACTGGCAGAATGGATCTTGTGGGCACTTCATCCTCAAAGAACCCATGATTATGGGCCATGAGGCCTCTGGAGTCGTCGCTAAGGTAAGGAAGGACATAAGAGACAACATTGTGGCAAGCTAGGGCATTCCCCCAGGGTATGTCTAAAACCTTAAAATTAGGAAGAATAGTAGTTTTAGGAATTAGAATACGTAAAGGCTAGCTTGCCCATACGCAAGCCATGTTTTATTTTATTTTATTCCATTTTGAGCCATTGGCATTGGCATTTAATTTTTTTTTGAGCCATTTGCCACTATTCGTATTTTAGCCGTGTAATACAAATCGGGTTTAGTCGGTCATATTCGTACAATAGTAAAGAGTAGCAACCGTAACCTAGCGACAATTGAACCATATTTGCAAAATAAAATTCTATTCTATTGTTTTAGCGTAACGTTATAAAACTGCAAAATTGGAAAGTTTGAAAGTGGCTCATCAATTAAAGTCCGTGACTGTACATCACTGACACCTTTCCCACTTAGATAGGCTGTAACTAAGGAACCCTAAACGCCACCTTTACCTCAAGGGCTTAGACAAAGTGACATTTTATCATATACTAGACGTACCCGGCATTCAATGCAATGCACTTTTCCCTACCTAGTAGTAGTAGTAGTAACAAGGAGTTACCTAGTACTAACTCCTTGTATTTACTACTCGACCCACCTACCTCCCTACCATCTATTTTCTCACCTTTTAAACCTTCCATGGACTTCTACAAATATTTCAAAACTAAAATTAGGCAAATCGGTTCAGCCGTTCTCGAGTTTTTGTGAACTAACTAACAAACGTCAATTCATTTTTAAATATAGATAACAATGATGCAGAAAGTCAAAGATGACGTGTTCGATTGACATAAGCTAACAAAAAAGTTATCAACCCTTATGAAAGTCGGTGTAAAACGAAACGATTCGAAACCAAATGCGTCTTGTCTATCCCCGATTTTACGTTCGGTCCTTTGTAGCTATTAATAGACCACGTGTAAGGGATAGGATGACCACTTGTATGAACTATGAACACGTTCCCATATTATTGGTGAAATGATCTTACAAATGTTTAGAATGTCGGAATGCAAGTTGACGCAGTTTTGACATCAGTGGCGCCAAAAGTGCATCATAAATACATGAAGCAAGACATGAAGCCAAGACATTTTAATTCTCTTACCTTGAATAGCACCAGGGCTGGGCAAAATACATGCTTTGCTTTAATTGAAATACAAATTACAAAATAATATCTCGCAAGTATTTAAAATAAGAAATACAAAATGTCTTTAAGTAATGTATTTGAAAAATAAACAGTATTGCATATTACGTAGTATATACAGTATTTTAGCTATATATATTTGTATTTTTATTTGAAATCAAAATACAAATTACAAAATAATATTAAGAAGAAAAAGTAATCCAGCCCAGCATGAGCTATAAAGCAGAGTAAAGAAGATTAATCAGTAATATCAAAGTTTCCTTTCATAGACATTAGATTTTTAAATTTACTGTCAGACAAAAAGCCTCTTGTTGGAGAATGAATAAAACCTGCTAAAGAAAACAATCCTTCTACAGGTCCTGACGAGCACAAACTTGTGTTAAATTGTATAAACACATTTTTTTGGTTAAATGTATTTATGTTAAAATGTATTTTGAAGCCATAAGTATTTCAAATACTAACTACAAAATACCTCGGCGTCAGGTATTTGAAATACGAATTACAAATTACATTTTAAGCAAGCAATTGAAATACAAATACCAAATACGTTTTTGTATTTCAATTACGTATGTTCATTAAAAGTAATTTAAATACTGTCCAACCATGACTAGCACCAAATAAATATCATTATCATTTGATTGTGTTTCTATCATCTTCAACTGATTGACGGAAACAGATCTAAGGAATAGAAATTGAAATACCCACGTATAACGTAATTTTAACGCTAATTGCATTTAGTCAATTGCAGTGCAAGCGGTCAAAAATTGATATATACATAGATAGTAGATAAATAAAAATAAGATACCTAAGTATATTCCCATAATTTCATTAACAGTTTGTCGTATATCAGCTGCGATTATTTTTATTGTTATCGCCCTGTCCGACTATGGTGACATTATTTTTATTAATCTGCAAACATTGTCGCATATGGCCGCAGAATTGATTCAAGGTCGACCACATTTGACAAAGATCCGGTTATTTGGTATTTAAAATTACTTGGTTTGGTTTAAAATGTCTGTGGGAGCTGGAGGTGTGTCGTCGTTATAAGGACACACCCACAAACACACGTTTTTTTTAGCTATTTATATTTTGTCGGCGATGGCCATGACCGTGAACTTCGTAGTGTTGCCTTGCTATTGATAAACAATCTCGATTTATTTGCAGCCTTTTCTGCCTCGGATACTTTATTGTGGTTTTATTATCTAACTAAACTGTTATTTTTCCGGCTGAAGATGCTGGGGTTAAGGTTTTAATTAAAAAAAACATGAATTGACAGTGGTCTTGATAAGGGCGAATTACACCAATTAATCTGATCGCGATCAGAACATCACAACAACTAAACAGAGTTCATAAACGGTCAGTGTCAACATACCATAGCAATGATGAGACTGACAGCTATAGAACGCAGTTCGAGTGTTCTGATCGCGTTCAGTTCCTTCGATGAAATTCGCTCTTAGGCTATCGTCGTTGTCGTTTTCTAAGGTTTATGACTCAGCAGCACGGGTAAAGTCTGACTGAAAAATCGTGGGTGATGATGATGATACTGAAGACTAAGTCGCGATTTTAAAAAAATACCCATTCAGGAACTATTAATTAATCTGTGCCCATTCTCCATCTTACGACCCGAACGCCAGAGCTGAAATTATTGATCCGTACAAATGTAGCTGCAATGCAGTTGATATTTTATATGAAATGAAAAGACTTTAACTTCTGGACGTTGAATTTATATGTTATAGGTAATGTTTTTGGTAAACATGTTAAAACTAGGTGACTGCGGAATTTTCTAGTTGACTGATCCCTGTGAAGAAATGCCGAAAATAACTGATTATTACTACAAACACTAGTCAACAAAACTTTTTTGCAAAAAAAAACCGACTTCCAAAAAGACACTAAAAAAGTGGAAAATAACTTTACTTTCGGAAGTCGGTGACTATTGTTTGTTTCATTGACTTTTTTGCCACCGACTTCCGAAAGTAAAGTTATTTTCCACTTTTTTAGTGTTTTTTTGGAAGTCGGTTTTTTTTTTGCAAAAAAGTTTTTATTTTACCCTTTTAAGTTATCGTATCACACACAAATCCTTGTCAAGTATCAATTTCGTAATTTCTTTTACTTGGATGACATTTTTTCCAGTTATTTTGATTTCAAAACCAAACTGCTGAACTGATTTTGATGAAATTTCTATGGGACCAATCGGAAAGTAAATTCATTCAGATAAAAGAAGAATTTTTCAAATCGGTTCATAAATGACAGAGATATGAGGTAAAAAACACAAAAAAAAAAAAAAAACATACAACCGAATTGAGAACCTCCTCCTTTTTTTGAAGTCCGTTAAAAAAGAATCATAATATCCCATATTTTATATAGCATTCGTTTTTTTATAGTAAGACTTTTAAGTAGTCGGTTGTTTAGGGCTGGGATATGGAAGCTATTCTACAGAATACCTTCCATAACAAGACATTGAAGATTTCATTGATTGACGAAATGATACAAACACAAGTAACCTGCATTAAACAGGTTTAAAATAAATAGGTCCCGGGGGGTTACCATGATATGTTTTAGGACTATTCCGAGAGTGGGAAAGTGACAGCGCTAGACAGCTGTCTAGCGCCATCTCTTACCCACTCTAGGAATAATACTAAAACATTCCTGCACTAACAGATCATGGTAACCCACCAGGTACTGCCCCTCCCGAGAGGCTCGGATTTAAACAAGTTTTACCTTTCCTGCCTGATGCCACAGAATTGGTAAGTACGTAATAAATTGTAGCTTACAGTAGAATCAAACTCAAACATTTTTTTTTGGCTCTTTATTTTGGCTAAAAATGAGCATCTGAGTATTCTAACTACCGCAAAAAACTTACACATTTTCTTTAAACTAACGCGCGCGTTTCGTACTTTGAACCCTGCAAAACAACTTTAATCACAGAACCTACTTTTTTCTGCGTCTGGATTTGCACTCCTATTGGATTTTCGCATGATTAACCGGTTTAAATAGAGGCTGGAATTAATTAGGAGCCCCTGTCTGAGACCTTAATAGGCAATTATGGCAAACATATGGTTGCTAAAAAGGACATTGTGGACATTTTGATCTTAAATAACATATCTGAATTTATTCGAGGCAAGATGTAAAAATTTTCAAGCTCGCTTTGCCCGCTCTTGTAGCATACTTTCTCTTGAATCTTAACTTTGTCTATAAGTCGCCCAAGTAACTCCGGTAGGTCGAAACTCAAAACAATTCTAACATAGGTTGGGTGTTAAAATTTCCGAGCTCGCTTCGCTCGATCTTCAGACGACCAAGTGTCTCCTTTATTAAGGATTCAAATAAGATTAATAATTCTAACCTGTCCAAGGCAAACTGCCAAAAAATTTTCGAGCTGCCTACTTCCTCTTCAATCTTGACTTTGACTGTGAATTTATTGATCAAGTAACTCCTGTATGAAGGATCGAAACAATTCTAACCTTGAAGATGGCAAGGTGTATAAAATTATCGAGCTCGCTTCGCTCACTGCTGCAGCCTAGTTTTATTTGAGTCTTAACTTTGTCTATAAGTCGCTCAAGTTACTCCAGTAGGTCGAAACAATTGTAACCTGTCCAAGGTAGGGTGTTCAAATTTTTAGCTCGCTTTGCTCGCTCTTGGAGCCTTAGTTCCTTTTATTAAGTGGTCTCCCTAAGTCGATTAAGTAAAAAATGAAAATAGTAAAATTAACCCTTACAAATTAGTTTTTACTCCCCCCCCCCCTAATCAAAACCTGGCGACGCCCAGGTTAGTAACAACAATAAAATCATCACGCGATCATCACTGAACCAACGTCAGTGCACTATCACCCTTGAGTATCTCCAGTGGGTTTATCAATAATTAAGACTGTTATTTGACCTTAATCTGCGTTGTTTGCTCCATGTTACGATAAAACACCGGAGCAATATCGAGCGAAGACAGCTAACAACGATTAATTCAATTAATTAAGCATCTCCTATGAAATCTAATAGTAAAGTTTGAGGATCACAAAATCCATATATAATAGAATAATGTACAAATGTTAAAAAACGGTGCGTAGGTACAGCTCATTGGGCTGTCAACAGGAAAAGTGGCCAAAAGGCTGGCAGCATTGACATGTTTTATGATTTTTTGACTAATTAATAGGCCAGCCCTCTGGTCACATGAAAAGTCGACTAGCCGCTAAGCAATGTCCTGAAAGACTGGATAAGCAAGCGGACTCCGTGACCTTTAATTTCAACCTCAAACGGCTCAGAATAGCACCCCACACGGTTCTTTTTTTGGGCCATTTGAGGTTTTCTGCTCATGCAGCCGCCCCAACACAGCCTGCCGTGCTAGGAAGATGGGATAGCACAAGTGTACATATGTTGCATCCCACACAAAGCATTAGATTATTTGTAAAAATTAAGTGTAAATTAGTGAGAAAATGTCGAAGGGCAGAGGTCTCAATATATGTAATTAATCATAAAATATAAAGTCACGGCCATTATTATAATTATAATGAATTATGGTCAGTTTTATCACTTTCTGATGTTGGTATCTTTAACGTTCGATCTACCGACTGATGGCTCCATTTTGTACTTAGTCAAATCTACATTTGCACGATTTTGCTCACAAAATAAGCAGCAAGCACTGCACGGAGGCATTTAAAGATATGAGCTAACTATCTCGGCCATTAAATAAAGGTCGAGGTAGTTAATATTTTCTTTAGTAAACAAATGTTTAGTGTGGGTGTGCTGTGGGTAACTCAGTTGCTCGTATCTACAGCGGAAACCCTTGCACCCCCTATCTCACCGCTCGGGCGCAAGCTACACGCTGAAGCGATTGCAGAATAAACAAACGAAAGAAATTGCTTAGATCAAGCCACGTTCGCGACTTGCGACTCGAAGGAAGCAAATGCGTGTCGCTTGATGCACATTTGAGGTCGTGAACGGGCGTTACACAGAATTGCATCGGCACGTTACCTATGTAACACAAATCGCATTATATAATGATTTACTTACCTACGTAGGTGTTATTTATTGTAGCCCAGCCAAGCAAGTAATTTCATAATTATTTTAGTGTTAAATTGCAGATGCAGCTACAGTAATTTTGATTGTTATTTCTACAATTTTATTCATAACGTGTTAAGAAAACATTGTTGTAACAATACAAAACATTGTACTTAAGTACTATAATTTGACATTAACATTAAAACTATGCTTAGTTTAACTAAATGATTTCGAGTTGTTTATTTGTTTTTCCTTGACTTATGTCACTTATCTATGTGTGATTAAGTACTTAACGGTTTATTAAACTGATATGATAAACATAATAACTCACGATGTAGGTAAATATTGCTTTCAAGATAAGAAGATAACATCACACTAGTGGGCATTTTGATACCCAATTAATTATTTATTTTATTTCAGCTAAGATTGGTACCTAATACAAATAGCTTGGTTACATCCGTTTTTAGTTTTTGTTTTTAGGGAATCCTTTAAAAGGCGACCGGTCTTTGGGGATACGACCGGGAAGTGTGGGATTTTTACCTCACTAAAGTCACCCCGGAGTTCGGAGGTCACAATCAGCACATAAAAACACCCAACCAAAGCCCTCTCCGTGCATCGCCTTTTGGGGCTCATTCTTGTATCTACTGACATATGCAGGTCTACTTACTAACTTAAAGCCACCTATAGGTAGTACTTAAATACAAATCATAGATTAGAAAGAAGATTGCTAAAAGTACCTACTTATTTTTCTTTATTTCCCCTAGTATCCATCCATCCTGTCATAATTTCAAAAAGATACAATAAAAAACAAGCAATACAAAAAACAATAAACATACAACGCATTACAAATATAATAAGTACATCAGGTGGGTTACCATGATCGAATCGTTTAGAATTATTCCAAGAGTCGGTAAGAGATGGCGCTAGACAGCCGTCTAGCGCTGTCACTTTCCCACTCTCGGAATAGTCCTAAAACATTCCTGCACTAACAGATTATGGTAACCCCCCGGAACAAAAAAAGTGGACAGCTTGCAATATGTTCTCACTTCATCAGCGTAACCACCAAAATTGGACAGTTATTAGACATGTTCCGGTATCAGATCTTTACGCATCACTAGAGCGAGACGAAGCTATTACCTATCTTGTGGACATAGGATTAAGATGTTCCACAAACGAACTAAATTGAGTGCCAAGAATACATGACTAGAATGGACCGTAAATAAGAACTAACAACGAACAAGGTCGGCCTTTGATATTGAAAACTAGCGACCCGCCCCGGCTTCGCACGGGTGCAAGTGCAACATACATACTTATACACTAGCTGAACCGCGCAACTTCGTCTGCGTAACATTTTTAATTTATGCTCCGCTCCTATTGCCCGCAGTGTGATGTTATATAGCCTATAGCCTTCCTCGATAACTGGGCTATCCAACACTAAAATATTTTTTCAATTCGAACGAGCAGTTCCTGAGATTAGCGCATTCAACCAAACAAACAAACTCTTTAGCTTTATAATATTAGTATAGATTAGCTATCTAGTTCACTCAGGCGGAAAGACAGTTCAAGTTATAAAGAGATTTTCACACAGATATACGTGTGAAAGATGCAGCTGAATACCAGTATATTAAACGAAGCAACTGTCTATCAGACCTCCACACCCCAGTAACTGGGTAACACGATACCTCTTTTGCAAGACTGGTTGTCCTTGTCAGACTCTGAGCTTCTTACCCATAACGTCAAAAACCTACAAATGACAGTCTGGACACCTGGACCAACCAGGTACTCATTTGTAATTTTTTAAATGTTGCTCTTACCGTGCTTTGACTGGGCATGGACGGGTCTCGGTATCTAATGGATCGACCAACCTCAGGAATTGCTTAACTAAAAAGATCCACTCGTGTGGCTGTTAATGTTTAGTGGTAACCCATTCATGAACCGAACTCAGGAGTTGCTTAACTTAAAAGATCCACCTGTGGCTGTCATTATTTAGCCACGAGCTCCTGTTTATTAAGTCAACTCAGTTAGTCTTTCAACTGTATGATAAATAAGGAATTCTTCTCTGTTCACAGCTCGGTGCGAAAGTGAAGAACTTGAAGGTGGGCGACCGCGTGGCCATCGAGCCGGGCGTGCCGTGCCGCTACTGTGAGTTCTGCAAGACGGGCCGCTACCACCTCTGCCCCGACATGCTGTTCTGCGCCACGCCGCCCGTGCACGGCAACCTCGCCAGATACTACAAGCACGCTGCTGACTTCTGTTTCAAGTTAGTGTCCTCCTCATGGTGTAAGGGAGGGACATCGACACACAAAATGTTACCATGACTTGATTCTAGAAACTTACGTCAAAAAAAAATCTGCTGCTCCATACATTTTGACCATTTACTAGCTGTAAACCGTCTCCAACTCGAAGGAAAAATTGCAACAGTTTGCCGTCGATGTCCCTTTAAATACCCTGTACTTTTATGAAAACAACTTCCGAATGTGCTAAATCTGGGTGGAAAAACGGGACATTGGTGCGCGCGAAATTTCGCCTTCTAGAAAGAAGCCTATCAGTTAATAGTAAAGTAGAAACTTGTCTTGAAACTCGATGGTAACTCTTTTGTTCGTCTGTTCCCAGGCTGCCTGACCACGTGTCGATGGAAGAGGGCGCGCTGCTGGAGCCGCTGTCGGTGGGCATCCACGCGTGCCGCCGCGCCGGGCTCACGGGCGGACACGTCGTGCTCGTGCTGGGCGCCGGGCCCATCGGCCTGCTCACCATGCTCAGCGCCAAGGCCATGGGCGCCAGCAAAGTGCTCATCACAGGTAATTTGCGTTAATGAAAACTGACTTACCTACTTTCGAATAACACTGGAATCGATTGTTTTTAATCTCACAGTCTAGAACTTCTACTCGCCAAAACAAAATAACTATTATTAACACAAATTAAAGTGAACAGCATCATCACATCTAAACTACCATTTTCATGACAAAGATGAGACTAATATAGAGCTGATCTGGTTCCGTTTCATTGGAAAAATCTGCAAGTAAGTCGACCAACTCAGTCTATTGCAGTCCTGCTGAGTACTAGGTCCCAATCCTCAAACATCAAATAAACATTTTATGATCTTAATCCCCTTCTGGTTTCCTTCAGACGTTCTCCAGTCCCGCTTGGACTTCGCGAAAGAGCTGGGCGCTGACTACACGCTCCTGGTCACCCGGGAGGCGAACGAAAACGAAGTTGTGGCGAAGATTCACGAACTCCTCGGCTGCCAACCCGACGTGTCGTTCGATGCTAGCGGAGCGCAGGCCACCGTCAGAGTGTCATTGTTGGTGAGTATGATGACTGCAACTAAGGAAGCATCCTTTCATCCTTATACATTACCACTATACAAGATATAAACAGACACTTCACGATGCCGTCAACTAAGCATTCTGTACATCAAACTAACTAGCCCTACGCATTTTTTTTTGCTGGGAAACAACTTTTTTTTTGGGGTGAAAAATCATGTATTACGGTAAAACTCACTCAAGACATTGTGGTGATGGATGCATTAAATAGTAAACGGGTCATTGAAGTATTTAAAGTTATAACCTTAAAATTTTACATACCTAGCTTTACGATATTTTTTTTTTATTTTTTTTTACATTTATTGTTATAACCACTGTTCGACACAAATGTAAATTTGTTGATGAATAAATGAATAAGTAAAAGTGGTGTGACCGTTGGACTGCCAAGTCATAGGTCTCGAGTTCGAACCCAAGACCTCTGATTTTTGGGAGTCATGTGCGTATTGTATAATTATCACTTGTTTTGGTGAAGGAAAACATCGTGAGGAAACCAGCGTGCCAAAGAGATAAAAAAAAAATATTCTGCTGCTGTTTTTTCTGCCATCTGTCTGGCATAAAAAACAGGGTAGATTTCTATTGATTCAGCTCTTTTTTGTTGTTTTTTGCTGAGCCACAGTGCATAATATTAATGTTGTATGTATGATATATTTAGGCGACCAAGTCAGGCGGCGTGGCTGTGCTGGTGGGTATGGGCGCGGCGGAGCAGACCGTGCCGCTGGCCGGGGCGCTCGCACGCGAGGTCGACATCCGCGGTATCTTCCGATATGTCAACGAGTAAGTACCCACTTCAGTAGCCTTAGCTGTTACAGGATGTGGTAGTGTATGGCCAAAATCAAAACGAATGCCGCTATCTTGGTTTTACAATAAATTTCATAAAATAATTTTAAATGTTTTTCAATGGCAACCTCTTGTCAACGTCATTCGGGCGCCCGAAAAACCTCGTTATAGTGCAGCATGATGATTGTTTTGGCGCTGACATTGTCAGGAGAGTGCTGTTGGATACCTGTAGAGATATCACTGCAGGTAGTTCCAAAAAAAGTCTTGTGGGAGGCCTATGTCAAACAATTGAAGTTTTTTGTCTGAAATAATGTGTCCCTGTTCTCCCTCTAAATATCTCTCTCAATTTATGATGTCTGCAGGTACCCGATTGCACTGAATATGGTAGCCAGCGGTAAAATCAACGTGAAGCCTCTGGTGACGCATCACTTCAACCTGGAGCAGACGCTGGAGGCCTACGAGGTGGCTCGCCAGGGCGCCGGCATCAAGGTCATGATCCACGTGCAGCCGCGCGACGCTAACAACCCCGACAAGTTCTAGCCTCCTTCATCTCCTGTTCACCGCGACCCGTCACCAATGAAACTTAACAATATCTACACTCTGTTGGTTTACGTCTCACAGAAGCAACTCAACAACAAGCCTATTGTAACTGAAATAAAGATCATTGTAATTTTGACAGTGATGCCCAGTCAGAAATAAACGTACTGTGAATGAACAGTAAACCGCATTCAAAAGCTGTCAGCAGCGTCAATGTCATTAATGGAATATTGACACTGACAGTTCTTGAACGCAGCTTAAATGTGCCGATCGCGTTCAGTTTCTTTGGTGAAATTCGTACGGTTTAGAACGACGCAGCTTAGAGGTCACATCGATAGAATTAGAAAAGGGTTTATGTATATGTGACTCGCTATTTTACGGATATTTTGGTTCGTAGCCAAAACCGGAATGAACTCCGCCAATTGATTTATTAAATACTTTCACAAATGTCACCAACGCTACCCTGCAACTCTGTAAACGTTTATTCGATATTGTCGATACGAGCTTGTCGATACTGTCAATCGCCTTCAATACTCGTTCGTTGACGAATTAAGCCGATGAGACCTTTGAGCTGTTGTGTCGAGTAATCGAGTTAGTATTCCATTTGTTAACTGCTCTGTCTATCATTGAGTAGACTAAAGTTTTGTTTAAAAAATGTGTTGTTTGAATAACTGAATTATTAGAAGTAGGTTCCTATTGTATTACTACAAATGCCTACTGCAATATATTAATTAATTTTAAAATTGTTATTTGTTAAGAAAAAGTTTAAAAATTGTTATTAAAATACCTATAAATTTGTGTGTTTACACGTCGGTATAACATAATATGTATTTAGAGGTACTTAAGCCAGACAAAATTATATGAAATTGCAAGAAAAAAATCTTAACTAAAAGAACAAGTATAAAAAAATGAAATAATCTATTTTTGTATTTATATAAAGATTTATGTTTTCCGAAATTTTGTTTGATTTATTGATTATTTTGAAATAATTGTCGTTTAAAGACCGACACAAGATGGCAGGTCATATCCAACAGTAAGGGTGGACATACTGACGCACATCTTACGGAAATCTCTTTCCCACTCTCAGAATAGTAGGTACTAAAACATTCCTGCACTAACAGATCATGTTAACCTACTTGGTCATCGTCGCCGCATTACGTCGGAACAGACAAAAATAGATAGTAAAACATCCAGCCTTCCACACGTAACTGATAATGTATTAGTAAGTCGATCACACTGACGATATACCCGACGCATCTACCGTCAAAAGTAAGTCCACCCTAAGATATTGTATCCCGAGATTTGTATGTAGAACGTCGCAGCGTCACAGGTCAGGCGTACGGCGCGGCGGCGTACCGACAACGCATCGTGTGACGTCTCTGGCTACGCAATGTTGCGTTGTAACTACATGTGACACCGCATTGCCTGTATGGCACGCAGTGCGTCGCAATCATAGCAGTGCTTTGAGTACAGCTGACACCAACAACGCTGTAATGTCCACAAATCTATATTCCCGGACCACTCTTTAACTCGCCATGTATTCAAGTATTTACCACGGCATGAGACATTCTCACATAATTAATGCCGATACTGAAGAAGACTCTATCATCATTCCCCGAACCATCATTTCCCGTATCCCGTATATCATATTTATTTCTTGGGGAATTAGGTAGTTTCAAAGAAAAATTTTACAAGTCACATAATCGGCGTCTGCGCAGCATTTCTTCTTACTTCTTCCACACTTCTCTGTTATACTGAACTTAATGGGACAGCTTTATCATTAACAATCATTCACGCTGTCACCAGGTACACTAATTTTAATAAAAATATGTCAGTTGATTACTTTGCAATTACTTACAAACATAATATCATGGTCTCGTGATTGATACTCGTAGGTATTATATTTGTTTTACCAAATTATTATTTACTTTTTGAAATAGGTTTAGGTAGGTAGATTGTATACATACTTGTGTGAACAATGTAAAGCTATAAGCGTTTCTAGGACGAAAACACAGATGGTGGAGCGACGACTTTCGCATGGTGGCTGATGACATCTGATGAAAGTAGATAAGGCAACTATTGATTAATCTGTGGCCGAGGATAGAGTTAAATGGAATGGCCTAGGCAGGTAACTACATAATTATGTTATCTAGCAGTGGACTGTCATAATCAGTGATCGGAATAGGTAGAGCTAATGTGCCTAAAGTTCAAGGAATAGAAACGAAAAGTGGAGACTTCCTTACGGCAATTTTTTTTATCGGAATATTTGTTCCGAAAGTCGGAACATTACTCAAATACAACTAAAATTAATAAGTAAAACAACTATCGAATTTAAGATATTATAAGATATTTAGATGGCCTTGCATACATATTATTATATTACCTAATTATGTTATAAAAAGAAGAAGTAAAACTAATATTTCCCTAAAAAATACTTAGGTTATTTATTTTTAATTTTCAAGCGTTTATTAGGTACTTGCTTTTGCCCACGGCTCCGTAGAAATGATCTTTCGCTGTAACGTGCATCGAAGTCAAGTAGTATCGCAGTGAAGATCTATCGCGGTAACGTGCATCGAAGTGTAGTGGCTTCGCAGAGACGGTCTTTCTCAGTAACGTGCATCGCAATTTTGTAGCATCGTATTAGCGTTTATCGATATTTTGTGCGTCGAGATTCCGTATTCTACTCCATTTACTGCGTCTGTTTAAAAAAAAAGGTGCACGATTTATATTGTTTAAAAAATAAAGGTAATCTCCTTATCTTCGTTTGAACGCCATAAGTAAGTGCGGATGCTAATTAAATTTTCATACCAGCTTCTTTACCTGAATTAATAACAATAGAAAACGTATCTACTGGCTTTTTGAGAACGTTCTCCTTGTAGTTGAAGTCGGATAAAATGAAAAAAAATATTAATTCAATTAGTTTAGGTACTGTACTGATTAATAAATAACATTATTATTAAATGTACTTAACTGATTCCGCGACATTTCCGAGTTTCAGAAAAAAATATTCGGAAAAAAAATTGTCGCAAGGAAGTCCCCACTTTACGTTTCTGTTCCTTGAACTTTACGTAGATTAGCTCTACCTATTCCGATCACTGATCATAATCGAGGATGAGTCAGACAGCACTAAGCAGATCCTGATAAAAATTTAATTGAATTACTCGAATCGCCTGCGCATAAATAGCCTTTTGACTTAATTATAATAATGTAACATAACAGTGAGCGTTTTTTGCCTGAAGGGGTAGACAGGGATGTGAGAAGTCCGTGTGCAGGCCTACAATAAAATACACACAAGAATAAGTGTAGTAATTAGTACTTACCTATCCAACAGCTGCTATGAGTAGGTATACATTATTATAATAATAACAAATTGGACCTTTTGATCCCAAGTTATCACCAAACGTTCAACAAAGTGTGTATCAAAATAACGATCATTACGCAATCAAAACGATCGTACCACTGTGCTTCCGAAACCCGACGAAAATGGCCGACAATTTCGCTGCGGTTCTACATGGACCTTACGATGTTAGAATTGTGAGTTTACTTTATTAAAACATTTAATGAATGGGATAGGTTAATTCTAAAATTAGAAGGCAATTATCGAGTAATTCGAAGACCAAAGAAACGATCGTTAAAGTGCGTAAAAGATTTTATGCCCAGGGTAAGTGACTTTTTAGAAGTACCTATGGAAGAAGAAGAAAGACATGCTGATTCGACACCAACTACCGATACCGACTTACCAATTGGAACAAGGACAGGAGAATGCATGAATGAATGATAAGCGATACGGGGATAAAGCAGTAAAAAATGTAATTTAAATAGATGCTTATAGCATCGCGCTTATTATGTTTTTGAGCGTTGATCTTGTTTATCTAAAGTGAACTTTAACCTGACACTGTGATGAAACTCAATTGATAATTGCAACTTGTTTCAGGAAGATTGCCCGGTCCCGGAAATAAGCGATGACGGTAAGTACCAAACATCTGTGATTTGAGTAACAGTCCCATAGAATCAACCTATAAACGATCCCAATGCTGGGATACAAACCCTCTTTTTGTGAGGGAAGTTGGCCGTAACCCAGCACGCGGACCCAGAGCGGGTAAGTGATGGATCACATATCCTAAAATGTTCAATTCTAGGGCAGCCGGTTTCCAGTCCCTTATTACAAGTAAAGCGCTCATCATGTCATACAGAGAAGGGATCAAATCACGAGCATTGCCCACCACGGCTGGTCGTTACGAGCCAGCAATTTTGGAATATTCCGTTCATCATGTCAAATAAATCAAAATCAAGTCATTTAATTGAAAATTCGCTGAAAATAAGCAAAACCAAAACGCTCAACGCCCAAAACGCCCGACCATCATATATGTATGTACCTACATGTAATATAATTCTTATCGTTTGCAGAGGTGCTAGTGAAGATGGATTGCGTGGGCATATGCGGGTCTGACGTAAAGCTGTACACCACAGGAGCCTGCGGAATGGAGATCATCGAGGAACCTATTGTGATCGGCCATGAGGGCGCAGGGGTCGTTGTCAAGGTAAGCTCTGCCGAGTCATGTGCATTAGAATAAATACAATATAGAGAGGTTTGTTCACATTGTTCGAAAGAGCTTTCGAAAGAGCCTGATCATTCTCAACAAAGCTCAGATTCAATAAATATAAGGGTTCCCTACTTGAAATCGAATGACGTGAGATCGAGTAACTGGAATCATCGGCAGCGCGAAGGCCCATTTCTCGGCCGACCGACCGGAATCATTTTAGGGATTTTTATTTGAGTACTTACAATATATTAAACGGGTGTGTAACGGTTGATATAATAACAAAAAATCTAACGTTCACTTGACCTAATTTCAGTTAATATACTTTTGTTTAATATAACGATCAGTTGAGATAATGAATTGTTGATATAATTTCATTTTATCTAATTTCTTATGATATAATAAACATTTCCTATAATGCACATTTGACATAATATTCATGTACTATATTATTCATTTACTATAATATTCATAATCTCTAATAACTTTTAATATAATTTAGGAAATCTGATACGATTTTAAACGCCTGCTAGTATGGTGGTATGGTAAGATGTAATATTTATGTGATGCTATGTTATGATTAAAAAAATATTGTACTGTTTTTTTTTTCTTCGCTTTATACCCTAAACACCTACCACCCTCAACTATTGTAACCAGTAGAAATTGGATGCAATCTGGACTTTAGGGCACCCCGACTTGGACAGGTTAGGTTAGAAGGGCCATCCCCTTCGTGGTTTTTATTTTATAAACCATCCAGAAGTAGGAGCCCCGCGAAGCGGGGCTCCGTCGACTAAGGCCACCCTCAACCATGCATTGAATATTTTAAGATTTGGTTAGGTGCCATTTGAGTTAGGTTAGAACTGTGACCATTAAACATGAAAATTAGGTTAAAAGAACATTAGGTCAAATGAATGTTATATAAAAAGAATATTACACATATTGAAAATTATATAAAATGAACGTTATACTAAATGTTTTATATTAAATGAAAATTATATCATATGAAACATTAGGTCATATGAAATTAGGTTATATGATTTTATAGCATATGAAAATTATATTATATGAATGTTATTTCAAGTGAAATTAGAGCATTTGTTATTATATCATACATTACACACCCATATTAAACACTATATTATATAGCTATAGCTATTTGTTATTTTTTTTTTATATGCTCAGAAATGTAAATAAACTAAATGGTGTAAATAGACCCTTAACGAAGCTAAGATAATGGGCCTTCGCTCTGCCGATAATTCAAGCTTTCCTATTCGAGATTTTGATGCATCGAGTTAGTGAACTGTCGTTTATCGATTTCAAGTACTATCGAGTTAACGTTTTCGAGCAAGTGTTATTCGAACTTGGAGCATTATTGTAGTTTGCTTGTGTTGACGTAACGTGATCGTAAAAAACGTCAATTGAAATTATCTAGCGGAACTGGGCAGACGTGATCGGGTCTCTATACCTACCTATACAAGGTGTTGCTTTGCATCCTCGTCAAATTCAAGGAGGTAACTATGCTAATGATTCTCGACCCGAATCAATATTAAAATGGGTAGATCTATTTTTTTATTTTTTTCTTAATATCGGAAATCGATAACTGTACACCACCTGTATTAAAACGCGGCCCGTCTAATACTAGCCCTATAACCGCGCTTTCACAAGTTTCACACACACAAACAAACGCAGACGTTTATTCGATAAACGGTGATTCTCCTCTTTTGAAAAGGGCTTCATTTTGAAATAGTGTCATATTAAAACAACTAAAAAAAGCAGCGTTTATTATTATTGACCAGATACCGTAATTTATGTATATTGATTATTTACGTCTTCTATGACAACCTCCTGAATTTTGACGAGGTTGCAAAACTACACCTTGTATAAACATGCCAAAAAAAACCTGGACCTTGGAAACTTTAATTTCGGAGTAGAACAAGCCAGGCTGCGTGACAGCTATTCCCTTCTGTCAGATAGGTTCCAGAGTCACATCCCTAGGAGTGGGGGACCGCGTGTCCATAGAGCCGACGCAGCCGTGCCGCGCGTGCGAGTACTGCAAGCTAGGCCGCTACAACCTGTGCGTGGCGCCGCACTACTGCTCGTCTATGGGCGCGCCCGGCAACCTCTGTCGCTACTACAAGCATGTCGCTGACTTCTGTCACAAGTAAGATCTCTCATATTTTTGGACCCTCAACTATTAGACCAACGATACCGATGCAGCAACGTCACAAGCGCGACTGGTGAATATAAGGTCCTGGGTTTGATTCCCGGATCGGGCAGTGTTATTGGGTTTTTCCATTAGGAATTTCTCTGTAGCAGCCAGGCTCGCCCCCTACTTTGCCACTTGCCCCCTACTTTACCACCTCTGCCTAACCCTTTGATATTATGTAACTTCCCGATCATTAAGTTCAGTTTGCGCTACAATTTTGACCATATCTGTGCCTTTTCACTAGTCATTCTAACCAGTCTCACCAAGGGGTATCGTATTACCTAGTATTAACTGTGTTGTTAAATAAGCAGTCGTTCTATGTAAAATACTGGTATTCAGCTGCATCCGGTTAGACCGGAAGCCGACCCCAGCATAGTTGAGATAGAGCAAGGCAGATGATGAGTAGTCATTCTGAAATTGCCTTAATTAATAACATCAATTTGAATGAGGGTTACTTCTTTTAGGATGCCAGACAACCTGACTATGGAAGAAGGAGCGGCGGTGCAGCCGCTAGCGATCGCGATGCACGCGTGCAACCGCGCCGGCATCCGCCTCGGGCAGCGCGTGCTCATCCTGGGCGCGGGGCCCATCGGCATACTGTGTGCCATGACGGCCCGCGCTATGGGCGCTAGCACTATACTTATAACGGGTAATGTAACCACATTAGTCTTTCACAGCATCCTGCTGCTGCACTATTAAAATGGTGCTATTGAAACTGCCAGTTTCTGGATTAGTCGCGGTCCGGATTGATAGTTCCGCGATAGAAAGATTCCTTAGAGAACGCTAGATAATCGCCCCCTAAAGTGTGTACGGAAAATCAGTGCTAGGTGATAGCTAAGGCCTTTTTGGTATTAAGTATTTTTTATTGCCTATATAAACTCCATTAATAACAACTAAAGGAGTTTTACGTATTTATGCTAATAAACACTTTTCTCTTTCCTTCTTTAAAATGTAAGTACTTTAATATACACCTTAGGCGATAAATGCAGTGGTGTTTGCTACACTAAAATTCATTAATTAACCGCAGACGTGGTACAATCCCGGCTGGACACAGCTCGGGAATTGGGCGCGGACTATACCCTGCTGGTGAAGAGAGACTACAGCGATCAGGAGGTCGTGGACGGCATCGTGGCGCGGCTGGGCTGCCAGCCTGACGTCACCATCGACGCCTGTGCCTTCGCCTCAGCGCAGAGGATCGCCATGCTGGTACAAGCAAACTCGCGCCTTCTTCCTAAGGCAGAAACTACAGAACGCCACCTGCTATGCTACGAACCTTACATACTCCTTTTGCCAGCAACCGAAAAGCGTATGTCAATCCTGGTGAAAGTTGTTGTAGAAAAGCTTTGAAAGCGATCGCCAGTTATTTAGGATCATTAGACGGCTTCATTTCTTAGTAGTGAACACCGTAGCCCGTGTTGTCTATGATCATCTGTAATTTCAATGCATGAAAATGAATTGCCTATTAGTCTATGTATTCTACTCTTTGTTGCCAGGCAAAAAACAAAGCTGAAATGTCTCATTTATCTATAGTCAAAATATTGCCACATCCATTATGGAAACCATGAAATGGATGAAGGAAGCAACGACTAATCAAACAGTTATCCAAAGACTACTATATATAGAGAAGTTATCTCTGTGTTGGCATCATTTGCACATTTGGGTACGGGTCTAGGCGATTCCCTCACAAAACAATTATTTCGGGAGAGTAAGGATGTCTCTCTTACACCGATGAGCAGAGATGAAATAACAGGATATTTCGATACTTCTGCTGTTTCCCAGGTGACGCAGACGGCGGGGGTAGTGCTGGTGGTGGGCATCGGGGACAGCGCGGTGGAGGTGCCTCTGACGCAGGCGCTGCTGCGAGAGGTTGACGTGCGCGGCTCCTTCAGGATTGTTAACACGTAAGTGTCGCTTCTAACTATCATCAACATAGTTCCCGGAAATCAGGTTCTTCTAACATTACAGGGTTACAGTTGCTGGGTAGTATCATTTTAGTCAGTATCTATGACATTTTGATTTTACAAGGGTAGTAGTCTCATGAGCATGACATAAGTAGGTGAAACTGTGAAACTTGAACCGAGCACAACTCCAAACTTCGGTCTATTACCCTACTGAGAAATTCCTAATGGTGACTGACTCCCAGGATTCACGATTCTTAATTAAATCTTTTCGTTTTGTAACGTAAATTACTTTGCGTGTTATCACTACATGGTATAAAACGAACAGTCGCTTCCCGCTGTCTGTCTGTCCCTATGTATGCTTAGATCTTTAAAACTACGCAACGGATGTAGTTTTTTTTAATAGATAGAGTGATTCAAGAGGAAGGTTCATATGTATAATACATGCATATTACAGTAGAGAAAACATCAGTATCTACATTGCACCCGTGCGAAGCCGGGGCGGGTCGCTAGTTCAATTATAAAGAATCAAGGCTAAAACACTAGGTAGTGGCGAAGAGCGGCGTTTTGTCGTTCAAAAAGTCCTGATTATCAATCCAATTGAAATAAATGATTTTTGATTTACATTTATAGCCAACAGCTAGTACAGTCGAACAAGCTAATTGGTATGCAGTTAATTTTTTATTATAAGTTAGTTAGTTTTTTTACTTTTTAAGCATACAAACGCATGCTTAAAAACTATTGCGTAAATAGTAAAAATGATTGATGTTGGCAGGGTAATAGAAAGATGCAAATTTTTAACTGCATACCAACTAGCTTGTTAGACTGTACACTAGACCAACAAAGCAGTTGCAGAGACTCAACACTACTTTATCCTGTGCAGATACCCGCCGGCGATCGCGGCAGTGTCATCCGGCGCGATACCCTTGAAGAAGTTCATCACGCATCACTTCCCGCTACAGAAGACCAAGGAAGCACTGGACCTGGCCAAGTCAGGCAACGCGATGAAGATCATTATACATGTACAGACGTTCTTGACTTTTACTTCCACACCGATTACAGCCCGTGGCTACTTAGTAACAGTCGCACGGGTCGACCTTCAGGTTAAGACACGCTTGCCAAGGTCGGTACGTGGATGGTTGAACATCCATTACATACAGAGTTTCCTCCGTGCCCCGGAAAGCACATTAAGCCGTTGGTATCGGCGGTCATTTGTAGATCTTTGCCAGTCGTTACAGGTCAGTGGCTCGAAAGTCTGGCAACCAGTCTTACCAAAGGGTATCGTATTACTTAGTACTAACTGGGTTGTGGAGGTCAGATAGGCAGTCGCTCCATGTAAAATACTGTATTCAGCTGCATCCGTTTAGAATGGAAGTCGACCCCAACATAGTTGGAAAAAGGCAGGTAGATGACCCATTCCCCGACATCCGAACTCAGGCGAGGGATGTGTCGAGACACGCGCGTGCGTCGCTCGTGACCCTCGCGTGAGCTCGCGACACCAGTTACCGCGTGCTCGAAGCTACTTCTTCCATCTGCTTACAAATGGTGCGGCAACGAATGCCCCGTGCATTCGTTGCCGTGTAGCGAGTGGCCAAGCGGTAGAAGCATTTCTTCTATAACACATTTTGAAGTCCTCCAGTCATACAAATCCTTATTGATACATTCACAGTTCGATTTCACACACTTCCCAAACAACTTCTTCACTAGTTGTAGGTTGTTGTTGTGTTTGAGACACCCGTAAATGAAGATAAACTGAAGACCAGTAAAAATCAAAGAAAAGAGAAATAATTCAGTTATAATTTAATTGAACAAATTAACACGACTTTTATCATTTATTTACAGTATAAAATAGAACAGGCAGATCGGATCATTTATTAAATTAATTTATTAAGTCGTTATGAAATCGATGTTTTTTAAACAAATAATTAAAAAAAAAACATTTTCAAGGCTCACACGAGAAAAATTTCTCAACCTTCTAGAGACCGATATGCAAGCGAGAATCTAAGGTGGAAAACTCGACTTGTGTAATCAAGATTTAATATTTTTGACCATTCCTAAATATTGAAGTAAATCAGTCATGTAGTCGGTGGTGCGTCCATCATATGAGGTTGAGTCGCGACGGGTTGAACACTCCGGGGCGCGCGTGCAGCGGCGCCGCCGGGCCGCGCGGGAGCGGCATGCTGCCCAGGCGCGCTCCTATTACATACACATACACCATTCAGACAAAAAAACATAATCCTGCAACCCCCGAAAGGTTAGGCAAAGGGGTACCTAATAGGACACCCACGTTTCGTCAATTGTGAAGTCCCATGTAATAGGGGGCGAGCCTATTGTCATCAATTGGGCACAAATCTAAACTCCGTGGCAGCTACTGAAAAAATTCTGATGAATAAATCCAATAACACTTTGGGAATCAAACCCTCTCCGAACCTGACGCTTAGCAGTCGCGCTTGTGGAATGCTCAGCTAGGTCATGGGCCCCAGTCCTGCTTGTGGTCATATGACCAGAGGTTCCCCTGAGTCTACCACATGACCCTTCCATTCCCAGCCAGGATTCACGCAGGTCTAGGACGTACGATGGGATAGGAGGATGGGATACAAGGTACACCAGTGCAGCAGTGAGTACATACCGCTGGAGGTGGAGGCGACAGCTGCCCGCCCCGCGCCCCTCCCGCGCGCCGCGAACGCTCCGCGCGCTGCCTTCTTCTTCGCTGCAGACGTCGGCTTGCGTTTGAACCTGATAACCAGTTCTTTTTTTATTTTTGTTTGATACAAAATTAGAATTTTTATTTTTGAAAATCACTATTTCCAGAATACTGTCGATAGGTTTTCTTCCTACAGCGTACATCAGAAATGTCTATTCATATTGATATGGTTGACCATCAAACAAAATACCTTTCTACGTAGGACCAACATAGAAATCGCGAAAAAAATAATCAGCTGTACCGAGTACAGAATTTCAATACCGAATTCGACGAAAATTAATGGAACATATGATTATTTCGCGATTCCGATACACTGATAGATTGGATTGTGTGAAAAATTATTTGAAAAGAGGGACAAATGATATCGTGTCGGGTGACAAAGGAAAATGGATGAAAAATACGTGTTTCGTCGACCCCAAGTAACATGCCCTTTTTCAGGCAGGGAGATGATGACAACACACTGATCACACATTTCTGATACAATCATACAAGGTGTATTTGTGTGGTGTGTGGATATCGAGTAGGTGGAGACCAGCCCGTCATACTATATATACGTACTTCTTGCGCACTCCGCCGCGGTAGGCCTTGCCCCGGCCGCGCCGCCGCGCTGCCTGGCTGCACACGTCGGCGTCCCGCGCCGCGCGGCTCCAGTCCGTGTCGGAGCCCGAGCCCGCCTCGTCCTCCGCCACCTTCGACTCCTCCGCCTCTAAGTCATCCTGGTATTGCATGAGGAGGCCTGAGGATCATACAATGTTTATTCAAGATTACTTTTTCCCGCCGCTTCGCTCTCGTTATGGTCGGAAATTATCCAACGGGAACGTTCTAAATATAGCCTATGACACTCGGGGATAGTGTAGTTTCCCATTAGTGAAAGAATTTTTGGAATCGGAAGATTGCCCACATCCAAACTTACAAACTTCACCTACTTAAAATATTAGTAAATAGTAATGCTTCATTACTTTTCAAAAATTTACTTCGGGCCAAAAACAACCTCCATGGCTTGAAGATTTTGGTGACCCAGAAGAATCACCTCATAAGTTGCGGCCATTAGCTCTAGACTAAAATTGAAGGAATATAATCATGTGATATACAGCTCTGAAATGGAGGTGGGCAGCGCACTTCTTAGCTAAACGTGGTGGTGGCAGGCGGAGCAGAGCCCAAGGGGAATGTTGCCAAGAGGTGGAAGGTGGAGCGTTCGTAGAGCAACAGACAGCTAGATACGTGGATGAATTGCGGGAGGGCGCGGAGAACAGCTGGTTGGAACTCGTACCGACTGAGCAAACTTGTTTCACTCATAATATTTTCATAATTTATTCAAATGCATGGATGGTACTGATTGTGCTTGTTGCAAATAATTTAATTAAAATGCTATTGGATATATTATGTGGACATTCACGCACTTGTAAGTACGACTAACTGAAAAACTACTTTGAAAAATTAATTTTAGAACAAATGCAAAGATTTTTCAATAAACATAAGTTATTGCACAGTAAACAGTTCGGCTTAAGAAGGGGTCGTTCAACTACCGATGCCGGTGTTGAACTTTTAGGACATATTTATAATGCCTGGGAGGATAAATGCGATGCTCTAGGCATTTTTTGCGATTTGTCCAAGGCTTTCGTTGCGTTATTTATGAAACATTAATCAGGAAACTGCACTACTACGGAATCCAGAACGCCTCTCTGGATCTTCTTACCTCATATTTGAGTGATAGGATTCAGAGAGTTGATGTTAACGGGAAAAGATCCCCCGGATCCGTAGTAAGAATCCGTACCCCAGGGCTCAATTCTTGGCCCGTTTTTGTTTCTAATTTATATAAATTACTTGCCTTACCTCATAAAGGATAATCACGACATAGTATTGTTTTCAGATGACACTTCTCTTTTATTTAAACTCAAACGTCAGCATCTAGTTACTGACGATGTTAATAGCGCCCTGGCAAAAGTCGTTAATTGGTTTAATGTTAATAATCAACTCTTAAATGAGAAAAAAACGAAATGAATTAAGTTTACGATACCTCATGTAAGACAAGTGGAAACTAGTGTACTAATCAAGGATGAAGAGTTGAAACCGGAAGTTAACACAGTGTTCTTAGGCATAACTTTGGATGCCAAGCTTCAGTGGAGCCCCACATAGATAAATTATCAAAAAAGCTTAGCTCTGCAGCATACGCCGTTAGGAAAAGTCGTGATATTACTGCTTTAGAGACAGCCTGTTTAGTTTACTTTAGTTATTTCCACAGTGTAATGTCGTACGGTATTCTCTTGTGGAGCAGTGCCGCCGATATTCAAACAATTTTTATCTTGCAAAAAAAGGGCAATTCGTGCAATGTATAAATAAGTCCCAGATACTCCCTCAGAGAAAAATTTAAAGAAATTAATATACTTACTGTGCCCTCTCAGTTTATTTATGAAAACCTTTTATATGCACATAAAAATATTAATTTGTTTAAAAAATACAGTGATATCCACAATATAAATATGAGGAACAAACACAAATTTGTTGTTCCTGCAACGAGGCTCAAAAATAGCGGGTACGTTTAAATGCCAATGTATACGTTTTTATAATAAACTTCCGAGCCATATTCAAGCACTAAGCCTAAATAAATTCAAATTGTTTATAAAACGGAAATAAGAATAATAGTATAAATGTCTAAAAGCCTAACTATAACGTTAATCCCTATCTCGAAGATAAAAACGCTTGGGATTAAGCTGCTCCAAATAAAGTTCAATGAATGTCGAGATTTCAAGTTTTTCATTTGTTTATTCCTTTCTTTTATACACTTTGACATTTAATGATTTGACTTATTTTTGATTTATTTTATTATTTTTTACTGTTTTTTTTACTAATTTATTTTTCCTTTATTTATTTCCTTTACACATTATTTTACATTTTTAAATATTTCTTTAAAACAATATACAAAAAAAAATTAAATAACATTTAATTTATTTCCTTTATTTATTTTTCTTTCTTATTTTTTTAACATTTTTAAATATTCGCATATAAAAAATAAAAATAAAACATTTAAAAATATAAAAAATAGTAGCCCACCGGTATCAGGGTCCAAGCTACCGGCGGTCAGGGCTCCAGAGAGAGGAACCTCCTAACAATACGAGCCGTGTCCAGGAGTACCGTTTTCTGAATCAAGCCCTTGATTAATTAATTTATTTTATTATTGTGTCATGTAATGATTTTTATGAACATTTATTTTTTAAGTATTATTAATTTTATTTGATTAGTGTGAATATGAGGACAATGTGGGTCATTTTTATATTTTTTGTTTGTTTTTTACTATTGTTTGGCAGTTAGAGTACTATAACCGACATAACCGACCTACACAAATGTCCTTTCTTTGGTATTGTTCGTCGTTTCGTTGAGCTCCTTGAGTTATGAATCGAGCTACACGATAACTGACAAATGCTTGCACTGGCTGGACAGGTCCACTCAAATCAGTGTGGTTCTTTCTTCAAAAGATCATCTCAGACACTCATCTGCATAGTCCTCATGTGAGTTTATCAAGAGTATGTCTGGACATTAAAAGAGCCTATGACCTCTGAGTTTGTTTCGGCTGTTTCTTCTCTGTTTGTTTCTTGTTTGTGTAGTAAGGCAGAAACACCGGCCTCATCTAGTTTTTAAAAAATAAGACGTGTAAAAGTCTTTGTAAAAACCTATTTGTAAAATAAACATCATTTATCATTTAACTCCCGCCCAGTGAACGCTCTCGTAGTACTTGGAAGGTCGGGATTGTTCGTGCGTGTTCGCACGAGTGAAGCTTGTACGAAAGCTTGTCCGGCGGGCGGGCGGCCTAGCGCTGGCGTGCATGTGCTCACCCATCTTCTCGATGGCGTAGGCGCTGGTGATGTGCAGCAGCTGCTCGCCGTACTTGTGGTAGTTGGCGCGCGTGACGTAGGGCAGCGCCAGCATGTGCTCGGGCAGCTCGGGCATGCGCGCGGCCATGGCCTTCAGCGCCGCGTGCGGCAGCACTGTCGCCAGCGACACGCCGCGCGCTGACGCCATCTCACTGCCACCAAACAACACATCATTAATCGTTAGTCTTTTTTTATCAATGGCTTATAAATTTATTTTCATAGGTTTTAGGAATGTCGATACTAAAAATGTTCTCTTTCAGAATATAAGATGGCGGCGACAAAATGAACTAATCATAAAAAATTAAACGACTTCCATAAATTAATCCTTACTTAATAGTATAAACGCGAAAGTTTGTATGTATGTATGCAAAAACTACTGAATGGATTTGGATGAAACTTGGCATACAGATAGTTCATAACCTGGATTGACACATGGCTCTTTATTTATTATTATTACTTTTTATCCCGGTAGTACGATCCCGGAGGACAATAACCGAACTCCATGCGGGCGAAGTCGCAGGCATAAGCTAGTAAAAAATATTATAATTTCGGAAGTCGGTGATTTAGTTTGTTTCTTTTTTTTGTGTCATCGACTTCCGAAAGGAATTTTTCTTCGTCTGTCAACGGCGAATTTCTCAATTCGGTTTTTTTTTTTTGTGTGTTACCTAAATGACGAAGATATGAATCTTCGTCATACCAAACACAATAAATGACGAAGATGTGAATTTCGTTATTTATGAACCGATTTCAAAAATTCTTCTTTAATCTGAAAGGATACACTCCCCGATTGGTCCCATAGAAATTTTTGAAGAATAAGTTTTCATTTGACGCATCAATAAATTCACAACCTCCTCTTTTTGGAAGTCGGTTAAAAATTAGATATTTTTCTTATTTTTGCTCTCACAATACATTTGATATACTGCCTACAATTTTGGATTAGCCAATTAGAAATTTAAAATATGTAGAACTAAGAAAAAAAAATACAATTAAAAATGTAGAGGCCCTTGCACACTGGGAAAATACAGGTGTATAGAAAGAGGAATGTGTGATATTACCGGCAAGCTTCAACCAAGTCGGCGTAGCAGCGCTCCTCCAGGCGCTGCAGCAGCGCGGCGGCGGGCGACGCGTGCGCGGGCGCGCTGGGCGCCGCGGCCGCCGCGGGCGCCGCCGCCGCCACCTTCATCGGGAACACCACGCGCAGCCCGCCGCGCATCAATCTGAGTGCCCACAACACATCTTTACACATCTTCTATTTTTTTTTTTTTCTATATAAAAAGTATGAAACTGACAGGCTAACTGATCGATCAACGCACAGCTGAACACGCTTGGTCTGGAACATAGGTTCCCAACGGGGGCGGTACCGCCCCCTAGTGGGCCATGGAGCTTTTCAAGGGGCGGTAACGGGTCCAGAGGCAAATGGGGAGCGTTATGAAATATCTCTATTTTCATGAAAAAACATTTTATCTAGCCGTCTTAAATGTGCATCTTATAACTATTTTGTAAAAGGGGGAGTTGCAATTTTTTTTTCTTGTATGGGGCGGTTGTCCATAAAATGTTGGGAACCTATGATCTAGAAGCATTAAATTTTTCACAATTTATTTATTTATCTACTTACATTTACCATTACAGGCTAACCCAATGCAATAAATGCGCCTTAATTAATAATAACTAAATTTATACTTATACCTAATACCTATACTAACTAATATCTATAACTAATGACAAACAATGCATTCCTTGTGAATTCACTCAGAGAACAATAAAATAGTTCCGTCTCACTCGCTTTGAGGTTGAGTGTGCGGAGTGCACGCGTCAGCGGCGCCTCCCTTAAAATGTTCCTTAAATGACGTAAGTGTGCACTAAAAAGGGAATTTTGGAAATTCATCCCCTAAGGGTTTAAAATATTGGTTGAAAGTTTGTATGAAACTTCGTACACACGAACGAAGTCGCGGGCAACAGCTAGTATAAAACAAAATCACTTACCGCTGTATGTACGCTTAGATCTTTCAAACTACGCAACGGATTTAAATTCGGTTTCCATCTACAGACAGAGTGATTCAAGAGGAAGGTTTATATGTATAATACATGCATATTGCAGAGAAAACATTAGCATTAATATTGCACCCGAGCGAAGCCGGGGTGGGTCGCTAGTACTATAAAGTACTAACTTACTTTTTGCTCGCCCACCATAAAGCCTTGAATATACTTGGGGACAAATGAAAGGTTTCATCCATCGCCAAAAACTAAAAGCAGCTGTCCACACAATAAACGGCAATACCTACTCGACACAAATGTATGGGGCAGCTGAAAAAGTTGTTCAGTTTGACTGTTTGTACCACACCCTTAAGAGGCATATTTAAAAAAAAACGCGATATTGCAAGGTTTCCTCGTTGAAATTGTATGTTATCCGTTCGTTATTTGAAATAACAATTACTTGTTAAAAATAGTTAATTTCTTCTACTACAATAATGATAATGCGAATTTTAGATAAATTATTATTTTTTTCAGTAATAATCATTCTCCCTATGCATGTTTAGACAAAAACTCACGGAGACGTGATTTGGGAGCTCTAATTTGTAGATGCTATTGAATATAGACCATCAAAATTTTTTTTTTCATCTCACAATTATCCTCAACTTCAATAATGATAGAATACATTTTAGTTATATGCCTTTATTGTAAAGAAAAAACTTTTTGACGTAATATTTATACCAAAATAATCTTCAACATTTGCTTAAATTAAAGTACGTTTTTATTTTTTTTTAATCGCTACTATTATTTTTTAATTAATTAAATAAAAGTACAATATATGCGCCGGCCATCTGCGCTCAGTATTGCGCGAGCGCTTGTGGACGTAGGATCTATGTCAGTTTATTCCGCGCGCTACGTCGTGTGGATTCTTTCATGGTGTGCGTCGATTGCCGTAAAGACGCTGCTATTGTGTGCGTGCTAGAGCATCGTCAACTACGATCGCAGTTTTGATCGTTGTAAGCTCTATCAATGCCGTTGCGGGAAATATTTTTCTAAACTAAAAAAATGATATAATTGACAGTACAGAATAAAAAAAAAATTACATTTGTTTGTTTTATTTACTTAAACAGGTTGCAACCATACTTATTTATTTATTTTCGTACACATAAAAGATATTAGGCAGAAATATTTGTCTGTTTAATATTTATGTCTAATTTCAGTACAGAATTCGATGGTCAAAGGGTATTGTTTATTTTTCAAAGAAATTGTTTTATTGTGGTCGGCTTTTACTTTCTAATAATGCTTTTAGTAAATGCGTTAAAACAATGTAGACCACTATGCTACGGATGTCGGTTAACAATCGATTACTGCGTATCAATTAAAATATTTATTTATTATTACTTGTTACAACTTTCTTAATTACCTTTGATAATTCTTAAATACCTAATGAAAAATATACCTATTAAAACAAATTATAATTTATAACATTAAAATGTCACATCGGAAATTTTCCATCCGCCGAACTCCATCCTAAGAAAACTTGTATTACGGAAGATCAAGATTGTTTAGTCGCTATATTCGCACTATCATGGTGCGAGCGAGTGAACAGATATGAAAGAAAGTATCGCTCGCTAAGCTTGCTGCCCGCTCGGTGCGTAAAATACCTAAATTAGCGTAACGCTGAAATGTAAGAGGGCTCTTAAAAATATTACCACACCTTTCTGCCATACGCTATTTAGAGGAATTAAATTTAAAACATCAAGATGGTGGCTACAAAATGGGTGTCACTTTCTTGGTTGATTCATTTATTTATTAAGATACTATGGAACACTTACGACTAAGCAAAATAGGAATTAAAATGAGGTCATTATTATACGAAAAGGTTTTGCTACAACTTTTTCACTATTTCAATAATATCAGTATATTGCGAAATCAACATCACGCGCACATTATTAAGGTTGTTGTCTGTTTGCTACGTACTTGTCAACCTGGGGTCCTAGCACGACGTACGCGCTGGCGATGTCGTTGGTGACGACGAGCCGCTCCGCCAGCAAGCCGCGCACCACGAGCTGGCGCAGCAGGCGCATCGGGTCCCCGCGGTGCCACGACTTGCAACTGTATACACCTCAACACATTTAACACACAAAAACAAAAAAGACGAAAAAATTTCTTCAAATCCTCGCAAAACGATCAACAATCAGTATAATGTTAAGACACCATGCGAGACAGTGGCATAGTGCACAGGTGGAATTGTGACAGTCGGTTGATTCACCCTGGATAAGTTGGTGAAACTTCACCAACGCAAAATGATGATGAGATGTGTCAAAGCCGTGCACACGGACCGCTGCAGCGCTCGCGGATGTAACTGACCGGCCATGTAAGGGCGTGTTGTGCAGCGCTTGCAGCCGCGCCTGCATGGAGCCGCGCAGTGCGTCCGCGATGTGCAGCAGCGTGAAGGAAGCTCGCGGACCGCTGCAGCTCTCGCGGATGCAGCGCGCTATCACCTTGCAGTCTTCCGTCACGTCAACCGGCTACAAATGACATAAGATAATTTAGATTATGTTAATAGTTAATCGCCGACTGTTCTCACCTCTGCGAGAACTCTTCACCGGTACCACAAATTTAGAGGGAGATCCCGTGACCGATAGACGTACGTACGTACGTACCATTTTATAAAATCTGCAACTTTTTTTGTGGAAGTACCTAACTTTAGCTAAGGAGGACCATTGGATATTATGAAATGTCGGTAGTGTTGGCTTTGGCAGATATCAGGTAACAAAGTTGTGCTAAATAGCTGCTGCTTATAGCATTATTTTTTGATATTACATAAAGGCTAGTATGATGATTTCCCCCCTCCACTGCCGGACGGCGGAGCTGTTTCGTAACCATTCTTCTCCATAAGAATTACCTTTATGAATCCACTAGGAATATTCTATTCATTTGTTAAGTTTGACTTGCAAAAGTGCCTTTTAAAGGCCTGACTAAAATAAATGTGTTGAATTTGGCTTTGTCTTTTGACCTTCGACTTTCACGGCAATCGCCGGTGGCAGGTGTGTAAATACCTTGTAGTCGTGCGCGTTGAGACAGTTGTCGCAGGCAGTGGCGCGGTTCCTGAGGCACTGTTCCCGCTGGAAGCGCTCGCCGAGGTAGGCCAGCACGAGCGCGCGGCGGCACTCCGTGACGCTCTCGCACAGCTCCACCATGTGCAGCAGGTTCGCGATGTGCACGCCGCGCGCCTCCGCCGTCGTGTTGCGGTCCACTACAACCACGACCAAAATATAATCAGCTTATAATGTTTCCACGGCTGGGACACAGGTTTCCTCGCTATGAGAAGGAAAGGGCTGTAATCCACGCGGAACCAGTGTGCCATGGTAGATAGATAGTGTCCAACCAAAGGTTGATTTCTGGCCGAAGCCGAGCCGAAGGCGACTATTGGGCTATAACCACAGCCTTCAATACCTTTGATATTTATGACCCCTTCCCCCGCGCGGGGCCTTTTTCATCTTGCTCTCGCGCATTTGTAACAGTTCGTTCAATTTCGGTGTTGGAAACCTTCGGTTTCAGCTACGGCCGAAGCCGAAGGTTTGGCTGAGGGTGGCCGAAGCTGAAGCTCCGGTCGGACACAAAGTAATCGTCACAAGAATTCGAAAATCTGGCAACTGCAAACAAAACTACTGCACACATGCTGATTTTCTCACGATGTATTGCTTTACCGATTTGAGAGTAGTGGTGACGAAATGCGTCTTACTGTACCACTGTATAAAACAACAGTCTAGGGTTTAGGTTGTGAAACCAAACTCGGTTGTTAGGGTTGTCGAACTAAACTTTTTAGGTTTTTTTTCTCGTCGAAATAAAAAAGGAGATGAAGGGTGTAGTATAAAAAATGGGTGTGTAATATATGGTATAATAACAGATTGTATATTATCACTTGATAACGTTCACATGATATAATTTTCATATGCTATAAAAACAAATAACCTAATTTCATGTGATCTAATGTTACATTTCATATAAACTTCTTTTGCTGTAATAACATTTAGTATAACGATCATTTCATATAATTTTCAATTTGTATAATGCTCTTTTTATATAACGTTCAGTTGACCTAATTTTCATATTTCCTCATTTTCAGCCAAAATTATGTAATGAATAAGTAAATATCAGGAAACATCATACTGTTCTAACCTAACCTAACCCAGATGATTCCCCAACAATAGAGGGGACCTGGCTCTCGGCGGCCGCTGCCGCTGCACGCTCGCTTCGCTCGCTCGCCTTTGCGCGCTAATGGTCACAGTTCTAACCTAACCCAGATGATTCACCAACCATAGCGGGGATCTGACGCAGATCTGACGGATATATGAGGAGAATAAGAAAAAAAAACATATTAATAAGTAGTTTTTGCAAAAATATACAAAACAAAGCAGACGTTTTAAAATTATATTAAACGTTACTATAGAATTTTAATATTATACTAAGTAAATACTATACTGACTGAATATTAGTTCAAATGTGCATTATAGAAAATGTTTATTAAACCATATAAAATTAGGTCAACTGAAATTATATCAATAATTCATTATATCATTTCATCGTTATAATAAAAAAAAAGTATATTAAATTAAATTAGGTCATGTGATTATTAGAACTTTTGTTATTATATCAAATGGGTTTTTTTTTATCAAAAACTAACATACTTTCAAGCAGCCTTCTGTATCGCACTACATCGGAGTAGGAGTAGTAGAGCAGACAAGTGGCGGGCTCGCCGTCGCGGCCGGCGCGTCCCGCCTCCTGGTAGTAGCCCTCCACGGACTTGGGCATGCTGTGGTGGATCACGTACCGCACGTCCGCCTTGTCCACGCCCATGCCGAACGCGACCGTCGCGCAGATCTGGTCACAACATCTCGACATGTTACGGTGAAACGACTAATAAGTGCCCCAAATTTGATCAGCCGTCGTATTCACAACGCTTCGAAAGTCTTATGTCTATCTCGCTCGTTTTCGTAATGCCAAAAAAGATAGACATACAACTTTCCGAAATCGAATCGAAGCGTAGTGAATACGAGGGCAGGAGGATATCCTGATCGAATTTCGGCCACTGCAGCCAGTCTCAACGGAGATGCGTATTTGACTATACGCAGGAGATACTACAGTATACAAGTGTGAGGAAACACAGGTGCACTCTCTGTCCCTTTACTCTCAAAGTCCGATGAGACGAAAATCCGACAAGACCGGCGAAAGATATTTCATGCCTACTTTTGAGAGTTTGAAGTTTTGGGCAAATAGAATTCGAAATTCTGTCATGTGAGTCTGCAAGGTCATCACTTACAGTATGGACTTAAAAATATAGTGAATTTATTTCGGTATTTCTTCTCATAGTAGTTAAACGGACCTCGTTTAATTTACAAACAGTGTTGTAACAACCTGCTTACAAAAAATAAATTTATTTCAAGTCTCTCATCTCACTCACCACATTGTACCGATCAGCGACCCAGCCGGCCTGCACCTCTTCTCGCTTCTTGTCGCTGAGCCCCGCATGGTAGGGCGCCGACTGGATGCCCGCCTTACGCAGGTCCGTCGACAAACTCTCACACTCCTTCCGCGACAAGCAGTACACTATCCCAGACATTCTGGAAAGCAGTTAGGGTGAAATCAAGTATCTACAAGGTGTAAACGGACCCTTCACGAAGCCGTCAAGCAAGCATTCTGAACATTAAACTAAGTAACCCTACGCAAAAATTATTGCTGGGAAACATTTTTTTTTTTTTGGGTGAAAATCACTTTTTACGGTAAAACTCAACGTAAACGCACTCTTAAAATTGTGCTGATAGATGCATTGAATAGTAACGGGTCATAGAGATATTTAAAGTCAAGTTATAACCTTAAAAACTATTATTTAGAACTTCTAGAACGAGAAGGTTCCCAGGTATGGTCCAGAACAAAAAATGATCGCATTGACGGGGAGAAAAAGTGGCTTGCGGCTTCGTTAATGGTATATTTACACCCTTTATATCTCTATATTTTTATATAGAAGAGCTAGAACTCCATTCGGACGGGAATATGTCAGTAGATGTGAATGACTGTGGGTGCAATTACGGTTTCTATCATCATACTGTACAGTCGTTTACTATAGTCTGAACACCTAGTCAATCAATGTTGATCAGAAGTGACATTTTTACAAACAGTAAAAGACCACTAGACAAAAAAGAAAGTTTTGGGTATGAATGTAGATGTAAGAATGTGGCTATAAGAGTAGAGAATGACTGAAGAATGATGGATGGGCTGAATGGAACATGATATTGCTAGAAAAAGGGTGATTCATGAGCTGACGACTAATAGAGAAGTAAGGAAGATCCAGGAGAGACCATGGAACTAACTTGAAAAACTTCTCCTTGATAAGTGCGGCGACATCCTGGTTGACAGCCTTAGGTTTCTTGTCGAGTATCCGATAGGCGAGGTTGGGCCGGTTGAAGCTGCTGAGGAACCACTTGCAGCTGCGCACGTGCAGCTGGTGCAGGATGTCGGTGCGCACGCGCGGCGTGGCCGTGGCCGTCAGCGCCACGATGCTGGTGTCGGGGAACTGCGCGCGCAGCAGCGACAGGCGCTTGTAGTCGGGCCGGAAGTCGTGGCCCCACTGGGATACGCAGTGCGCCTCGTCGATCACGAACCTGACCCAACATTCTGATTGATCAACGATCAGTACCCCAATTAAGTAGATAACACCACCAATCGGTTGACATACTTATAAGCTTTCGAAACGACAAACAACCTGTGACGTTACTAAATACAGTTTAAAATCTAATTGTACAGTTAATTTAAAATAAATCGGTTTACAGTCCTATTTTTTTTTGAGAATTGTGTCTTGTAATTATTGAAATAGGAGTTTCATGCGGTTCTTCTCATTGAGAAACGGCCAATTTGAACCATGCATCTGTCTTCTGTCATTTCACAAAAACCCCAGTATGTTTGTGAAAAAAACAAAATATTTTGATATTAACAGCTTGTGTTAAGATGTACTTAGCAGATTAGTACATTACCTAGCAAGTTTCCCGCGTGAGTAGAGCATGCTGAGCATGTTCTGGAACTTGGAGGAGTTGCTGATCTTCTCGGGCGTGACGTACAGCAGCTTGATCTCGGGCTCGCGCAGGGACAGCTTGTGGTAGATCTCGTCCATCGTGGCCAGGGACACGTCGCCCGACATGTGTGCCGCGGGGATCTAAATAATACTACTGCTTCATCATGTGAGCTTGTACGATCGACTGGTGAAGCTTTAACCATGTCATATTATAGTGCTGTATGGTTATTTTTGCGCTTTAAACGTGATCGTGGTTTATTGTAAGAAATTGACCAAAGATCATCTTCAAAAATGAAGGTGATCATACAACGGACACATACTAACTCTAGGCAAACAACTGAGGTAGCAGATAGAGTCGACTTAGGTCGTTATGAAAACTATATTTACAGCTTTTAATTATAAAATGTAAAAATCTCCAGAAAAAGCTTCAGTCACGTTAAAACATGACTTGACAAGTTCATAAAAACTCAATTGGGCGCAGTCAGCGAAACAATTTATAAAGCAGATTGATTGTGTGTTAGTCATTTCATACCTATGACAAAAAATTTGGTTTGAATTTGCGGTCAATTTGCTATTATTTTCCCTGAGGTCACTTTAAATAACTTACATCAAGCGACAGTAGTTTGTTGACTTGGTCCAAAATGAGTGACTTGAGTGGTGATATCACTATAGTGACGCCGGGCATCATTATCGCCGGGAGCTGGTAGCACAGAGATTTACCTGCGGACGTAACATAACATCATAACATTACGCATGTATTTCCCTGTAGGGTTAGGCAGAGGTGTTTCAAAGTACACCCACATTTTGCCAGTTATGTTTAAGTCTTTTGTATTAGGGGGCGGGGCTATTGTCATCAACCGGGCATTTCACTAATAAATTCCTGACGGAAAAACCCAATAACACTTTGCCCGACCTGGGAATCCAATACGGGACCTCCATGCTCAGCAGTTGCGCTTGCGAGCACTGCACTAACGATGCGGACATAAACGGCTAAAATTAACTTCGTGATATACCCCTCAATGTATGTTTAAATTGATAGCTAGTTTGTTGCTTGGGAAATGTTTATGTTCAAGCAAAATTCGGCCAAACAGTATAAAAATGTTTGTAAAAAAACCGACTTCCAAAATAAAACACAAAAAAGTGGAAAATAACTTTACTTTCGGAAGTCGGTGACTATTGTTTGTTTCATTGACTTTTTTGCCACCGACTTCCGAAAGTAAAGTTATTTTCCACTTTTTTAGTGTTTTATTTTGGAAGTCGGTTTTTTTTTTTGCAAAAAAGTTTTTATTTCACCCTTTTTAGTTATCTTATCACACACAAATCCTTGTCAAGTATCAATTTCGCAATTTCTTTTACTTGGATGACATTTTTTCCAGTTATTATGAATTCCAAACCAAACTGCTAAACCGATTTTGATGAAATTTCTATGGGACCAATCGGGAAGTAAATCCATTCACATAAAAGAAGAATTTTTCAAATCGGTTCATAAATGACGGAGATACGAGGTAACAAACAAAAAAAAAAAAAAAACACAACCGAATTATTGAGAACCTCCTCCTTTTTTTGAAGTCGGTTAAAAATTAAGATGGATCAGTTTGGCCTACCGTACAATGATCGCAATAAAACGTTTATTTGTTCGAGTACGCTATACTCGTACTTCATTGTATACCAAACTTAAAAGGAAAATCTTTAATTTGGTATGGGCATGACGTGGTGAGAACAGAGAAGGGATCGAACACATAACTATGACAAAAACATAAAACTCTTTTTAGGCAGTCGTGCTATAAGAGCGATATGAACGGAGAAAAGAAGAGCACATAATGCCTAATAATGGCTATTTGAAGTAAAGTAAGGAACTCGGTGTCTTACCGCCTCCGGTGGGCATGAGCACGAAACAGTCGTAGCCCAGCAGCGTGGCGTTGATAACCTGCAGCTGGTTCGGGCGGAACGACTTGAGCCCGAACCGCTCCTGGAACACCTCCATCATCGGCCCCGAGTGAGGGTAATCCAAGCCGTCGAACTCGCCTGTAACGCAAGTGATTCTTTTATTGCCTGTATCAGACCATGCCTAAACTTCCGAAATGCCAATTAAGCAGAATCAAACTTCAAGGGTGGGTATCGGCACTTTTTGAAAGTCAAAATTACATAAGACAGTCCCCTAACCGTACCCTAACCCGTCCTTCATCACTTCTTAGGTACCAGGTGGGGATAAGAGGTGAAGGAAAAAACTCTCCAGCAAAATGACAGATATGAAGATGTTTGCCATGTCATCAGCTGTTTACTCAAAATTATGACTGAGCATCGTCCTTTGTGTTTTATTGCATTTATATACCCCAGCACGCCCGTGAAGTTTTGAAAATAATTACAAAAAGGCGCTGTACTCTTAACTGTTTAACTCTCTGTACAAACACTGCAACTCACCAGTGATGCCGTCGTTCTGTGTGCCGGCGTGAAAGTCACCCATCCCTTCATATTTAGGTTTCTCTTTCACAATCGAGTCATCCATCAGATTGACCACTTGTGGCTCCTGGTTGCCCACATCGTCGATATTTTCTTCAAAGTCCTCTGGTCTGTATTCCGGCCAGCCTTCTTCATCAACAGGTATATCTACAAGACTGTTCGCTACATCTGCATTACTGGTACTCGCGACAGAATCACTAATGTTGATGACGCTCGCTTGTGTTGCTTCCGGCATAAAATCTGTTACGTCATCCATGTCGATTGGCACTTCATAGTCATCCATTAGTTCGCTATCCTCTTCATTGTCTTTAACTGAATCTGTGCTAGGTCTGTTGCTGTGCATCAGAGAGTTCTTGCTTAGCTGTGGTGGCTGGAACTCTACAGAGCTCTGAGCTACTGGAGCACATTTCGGAGCTTCTGTCGTAGTCAAAGGTTTCAGTCTTTCTGAAGCGTTCCTAATTCTCTCAGCCGTACATGACGGTATGTCTTTGTTCGGCGTTAAGTTGTTTTCTTCTATCGTAAGTCTAGACGGCTTTTTGAACACAAACTTCCCCTTTCCCTTAACTTGTTGAGATGTACTTGTGTTCTCTGATTCAGATTGACAACTAGTTTCTAATTTAGATGAATTGTTGAGTGGTGAAAACACGTCGAACGATAAAGATTTTTTCAGTAATTCATTTCTAGGTCCTTTATCATTGGAAACAAAATCAGGCGTGGATGTCGCAGTTCCAGAATTATTAGCTTTTTGGAGACATTCTGTTACTCTTTTATGTACTCCGCTAGATACTAGGTCAAAATCGTCTATGTCATCATCATATTTGCTAAGTAGGGAAGGACTATTGCTACTATTGAGATGATTGTCACCATTACTAAGTCTATTGTCCACTATGGTTTGTGATACTTGTGCACTTACGCTATCAGGTTTAGCTAATATTTTCTTTAGTTTATATTGTAATTGTTTTACTTTAGCATAAATTCTCCTATCATAACCTGGGAATTTCTCCTTTATACAATTTGGTATTTTGTCGAAGGCATGAAATATTTTTTCTAATAAATCTATATACAGTGCTTTACACTGTGCTTTGTCTCCAGGTTCTATTTCGTCCTAAAAAATAAAATATAATTATTGAAATGTGTTGCTGTCGAATCATTGAAAGCAAATTGCGCGCAAATCTTCAATATTATTTTTTTCACAACGAAAATTACGCTGTTGCAAAGCAGTTTGGTGGTACTAGCAACGCACTTCATTAGATGCTTACGGTAGCGATCGTCATAAATCGATAATTAATGTAGCCCAAAAGCCAGGCTTCTCCCATACACGAAACCCTCGAATGAAATTGTACTTGTAAAAAATTACCTTATTACTTGACAGCGCAGGATGTTTGGCCACAGTCTCCAAGAACCCTGATATTGACTCGTCCACCATTATATTTTTCAAAGGGTCCTTATCTTTGGCACGCGGTTTTTCAGGAGTTTTCAAAATCTTCTTATCTTTCTGTAGTGTGTCATGTTTATTCTTCGGTGGGGTTGGAGTTGAGCTTATTCTAATTGATCTGTTTTGTTTCTCTGGTGTTCGGGATTTAAGTTTCTTTTTAAATGCTACTGGAAAGTCTTGAATATCGTCCTGCAAAGTGTTGGGATGGATATTAATAGTAACCCTGTATGAGAACTGCCATCGACATGCCAATCCTTGAGTCCAATGTGATGTAAACACTTTGGTTAAGTGCTTTTATTCTCATGTATACATATATCTAAAATAATCTATTGATAAAGGATTACACTTGACTATGTCCGTATTTCCGTGCATATATGAAATTGTTCGTCTTTCAGTTTGCTGCTATGAGAATCACAAATATATTTTCCAGACTTTCCGTCTTAATCGGTAACCTTTGTCATTTTCATAACTCTTGGATCCTATGATCATCGGTGACCGGGAACATTGCAAAACACCCAACAGTACTTTTTCCGACTATCCCGAAACGTGATTCAAACCCTCAGGAAAAAAACATACACAGTGCAAAATATTCAAAAGAATATTTCGCTTGTTTGCAACAATAATGACATAACTCGAAAAATAAGAAATATAGGACAGCTTTTTTGTAAGTTCTAAAAATATTTTCAGTATATTGCCAATTTTTTTTTGCATAGAGCAACTTTTTTTCAAAAGATTAAAGGTTTATTTCACGTATTTCGTTACTTAATTTAATACTTGCTTTCCTTAATTTTATATTCAACTACAAGCAACATCGAAAAATCTAAATTTTTGAGTTATGTCATCCTTGTCGCAAACGAGCGATTTATTCGTTGCACGGAAATCGCATCGAAATAATTGTATGACCAACAGTTCCCTATATGGCCACGAACATGATATGTGCAATGCATTCAAAGCACGTGAAGCAGGTACATTCAAAAAACTATACCTAGATAACACTCTTGGCTAGTTGACCATGGCCAATCTGGAGTGTAGAATATCTATAAATATTATTACTTGGTGCATCGTGATAACTGTGTGTTCGCACTGGCAAAACATTCACATAACATGTTAAAATCCTATTTGTCGTCATCGGTCGATTGGTGTGGTAGCTTTGGCTAATCGACTCGTACTGTCCGGCTATATTCCGTCAGTATGTTCAAAAATGTATTCAGAAGAGGACATGTTGTTCTTGACCAGTACGATGTTGTTACTCGTCTATTACGGTGACGAAAACGCGGAAGACTTTGGATCGCTTATTTCATCCAAACGTCATTTTATATTTAATAGCGGTTTGGATGATTTTCGAATGAGTAACAGTGATATTGAAAATCTCTTAAACATGATTGCCCCTTCAATTGCGAAATTGGAGACTAATTACAGACAATCAATTTCACCTAAAATACGATACTCAATACTCAATACTTTATTGCATTCCATAATGTGTACATCATATAACAGTCGGTATGTTAAAACATCGAATCAATTATGGACCCTGTCGGGCACAGCAAAGTTAATTTTTAATAGGAGAGAGGATGAAGGCGCTTTTTTACGATTACTTACTGATAACATTCCAATTTCTTCCCAGTGGAGATTCATACCAAAGTTTAGTGCTTACGTTTAAAATTTCGGAACAAAGTATTTATTTTATAGAAACTGTCGATCGACGTCGACTAATCCATTCTACCTTCGATCGATGGGCTCGATCGACCATCGATCGATTAGTGTAGTAGAAACTATCGCTCGACGTCGACTAATCCATTCTACCATTGATCGATGGCATCGATCGACGATCGATCGATTGGTGCGGTAGCTTTGGATGATGGACGGATACCCAGCGATAAACAATTGATCGACCACCAATCGATTCCGTCAATCGACATCGGTCGACGTTGAATGGTGTAGTAGAAACTGTCGATCGACGTCGACTAATCCATTCTACGATCGATCGATGGCCTCTATCGACTATCGATCGATTGGTGTGGTAAAACCGTCACACAACATGTTTTTTACTAGTGAGTCATGGATGACTCATGAGCCCAGCAGCCAATATTCTTTCGGGCGTTTTCGCTCAGATCTTCTAGTGTTTTCAAACCAAAAATGTAGGTTCTTTGATAATAAACTTGCGTAACACACATACAATCACAATGCCATTCATCTTGACAATTCAACAAAAATCATTGCCTTTTTTTGTTGTTGAGCAGACGAATTTTACAAAGATACAAAGCAATGGATACGAATTTCCTTAAAAAAAAAATCTGATAGTGATTGAAAGTGGGCTTCGCAATATGGGTGCTAACTTACCACATCCATTTCAAACATGTCATTGCTTTGATTATCATCTCGCGTTTTATTGTTGTGTGTAAGTGGACTGACTCCATTCCTTACTGGCTCTTGATACCCATTCGACACTTTTGAGGTTGGTATCTGTTTGGCCTGTATGTTCTGTAACATACTATAAATATATTTTTTGTCATGCAAACACACAATTAATCAATGTTCGTTTATTTAGAACAATTTGCTGATACCGGAACATGCATTTCAGGTGACTTTGCAAAATTTATTTTACTTGTTACATTAGTTAAGATTTAACATTAAAAATTGTTTGTATCTCTAATGTATTAATGCAAGGGTAGACATCCTACAAAGAAAAAAAAAAGTGTACTAAAATATACTTGCCGTAGTTTGAGGTTGATCATCTGTAGCCTTTTTAAATGGGGGTGTCCCTGAAAAGTGAATATGTAAGTTTTCATAACACTATAAATGTATTGATATTTAAACTTCTGGACGGAGTCACAGATTTGAGGATTATGTAGTTTCTTGCACATTCTTCTCAATACAAAACCGCACTTGCAAATGGGCAATTAGAATCAATTATATTTCCATGAGTTTGACATTCAAAAGTGCCTTTTAATGGCCCTATAGAAATAAATAGTTGCCCAGAAACAATTTTAGTGTTTCTGCTTTGATTGCAAGTTGCACACATTTTGGTTTAATATATTAGTTAAGATCATGTTAACATAAAGAATGATACTCACAGTTGGATGTTGAACCTGAAGACTTGGATTTAAATACAAATCTTGATTTCTTCTCTGAGACCTGCTCATTTTTGCGTTCACTGAAAAATTTAACAGATTAGCTGATAAAAAAATATGATTATTTGAACGCAGTAATTAGGACAGTCACATTTACTCATTATTATTAATTCCAAGTCAAGTCAGTTCAAAGTACCAAGTAATTCGAATTTATTCATTGTAACACACACAACCTTTTTAGATCATATAGATTTTCTAAAGAACCCATCAAATCAACATACAGTGACATCAGAAAAAAGTATAGGGGTTAAAGTATGAAATTGCCATTTTATAGTAATAGATACTTTCAATTGACATTAAACCTTCATGGTGAAATTGGAGTGAAACTTTTTTACATTATAGGTACCTACCTATGACATTTTTCTTTTAAAAAATATGCAACATGCGATATGCGATTTTGTTTTTTTTATAATGTATTTGTTATATTCTGTACCTACTAACATAGTTTATAAGTTCCAATTATTATTACTAACCATTACTTATGGATCATTGTTATCTGACATTAAATGAAATTAAAATTAAATTAAATTATTGAGTTTAGACGGAAAAGATAGCTACTTCGAAAATCCAAGTAATTTTGAATACGAGTTCCGACGCGGAACTAACGCGCCAGAAACGGCTCGCAATATCAATGCTGAGTTTGGACAGGAGACTGCTAATGAACGCACTGTGCATTTGTGGTTTAAACGCTTTCGCAATGGAAACTTCGACTTGCAAGAACGAACCATGTGGAAGACTGCCCACACAGGTGAATAACGCTAAATTGAAGGAGATGGTGGAAACCGATCCGAGTCCAACTACCCAGGAATTAGCAGCACGGTTTAACGTTACTTTACCTACAATATTGACTCATTTGCATCATATCAATAAGATAAAAAAAAGACGCCGCATGATTTGACTAATCTGCAGAAAGAAACGTGTGTTGAAACTTGCGCTGCCTTTTTGAATCGGTACAGAAATTAAGGAATATTGGATCGAATTGTGACATGTGACGAAAAGTGGATTCTTTACGATAACCGTAAGCGAAAAATGCAATGGTTGACCCCAGGTCAAACGCCGCAACAGTGCCCTAAAGCAAAACTTGCCAATAAAAAGGTAATGGTAACTGTTTGGTGGTATCTTCATATTGTTATTCACTATAGCTTTCTCAGGTCTGGTCAAGCAATATCAGCAGATGTTTATTGTGTCGAACTTCAAGCAATGATGGCGAAACTGGCAGTGAAACAGCCCCGACTCGTGAATCGATCTTCACCATTATTGTTCCATGAGAACGCAAGACCTCACACTGCACGGGACACCGTTGTAACCCTACAGGAGCTGCAGTTAGAAACCATACGTCATCCTGCTTACTCGCCAGACCTTGCTCTAACACTCCACAGTTTGTCGAATCTAGATCCCCAGAGTTCTATCGCAAAGGCATAAATGAACTTCCAATTAGATGTTAGCAATGTAAAGATAATAAGGTTAATATTTTCACTAAATAAATATGTTACATCTTGGAAAAAAATGAGTTTTAATTTTGCAGTATAAATCGGCAATTTCATACCCTTTATATTATGTATAGTTGTGTCCAAACTTTCTGGGGCCTCCAAAGTTAGCTGTGAGTGACGGTCTGCGCATTATACAGTCAGGATGACTATGACTATGATGTGGTTCATCATATTTATTATATGATGATGCTAAAATTGTGTTCTGAACCACCATAAAGTTTGAACCGTTATACCTGTGCCTGTGCATACGGTCACTTGCAGCTAACTTCCGACCTACCATAAAGTTTGAACAGAACTATAGATTGGCTACTTTTGAAAATGTTGAGTGCATAACTAAAATATGTAATTTATAGAATATTGTCATATATTCAATATTTTTTTTAATTTTCTAAAAATTTTGATCCTGTATATTTTTAATGTTGACATACAAATGCTTCCTGATAAACGGGTGTATCACAAGACACTAGACGTAGTAGTGGATTACGATTTTTTTCATGTCCCGTCTATTGCTCGTAAATATTGTCTTTGTTTTCTGATTAGAGCTTGTCTAAACCTGTTTTGATAACCGTGATCATGCAAACACAATGAGCTTTCTGTACATTATTTTGAAAAGTATATTTTAGTAAAAAAATAGTACAGGTTAAGGATCTCCATATCTACCGTTACTAACGATTTACTTAAAAAATAACAATTAAATTGAATTATTTGACAACAGAGGACAATAAATTAAGTATTAATTTTATCCTAAACCTTATTTTTATACTTACTTCTTTCTGTGCCCTACGGGGTCCGTAATAGTACCTTAGCTTTTTAAGCCCATTGTAACATTTTCACAACACACTATGGAATGCAATTAAAGACATGAATTATGAATTATTGATATTCATAAGTTGACTCACACAAGTAAACAAGGTTGCGAAAAGATATTGATTGCTAGAGACCCATTGACCAAATATCATCAAGACTTACGAGTTTTAGATGGTTCAAAACAAAACTTAGTACTCACTACCCTCCACACTAAGTTGTAATTTACGCACAAACATACACTTTAATTGCGTAACACTGTTAAAAAGGTACTATTTTAAAAATAATTGTTTGCTAAGATTTAACAAAAACGACGAGGATTAGCAGAATAAAGTTTAAATTATTATACCTTGTATTGTTCGAACTCGAGTTTCCTGCAGTTTTCTTGATAAAGTTCATCAAAGATGATTGTTTGCTTATTGACGACATCGTTATAATATCAGCATCTATCCTTTTCATATAACATGGCAAATAATTTCCAATTTTGTGATTTTCCGTGCTTTTTCCCAGGTTCAAGTTTAGTTTTGAAAATCACAATATCACGTTCCAGAGTAGATTACTGCCAAAATGTAAAATGCTTGGATTAAGGCATGGCTTGCCTTCAAACCATTCCTCTTCATAACAAAAATGATGATTTTGTGGAATGGAATGTTTTCTAAACATCACAGATAAATAATTTACGCACCACTCACTACGCACGTCACCTCTGTGCTACGCACTACGCACACTAGATTAAAGAAGCTGTTGCCGTATGTGTCTCAAAAAATGCCTTAACCGTTTTTTTTAATATCTAATAAACCCATTAAAAAATATACCCTTTTTACAAACACATTACAAATATCCCGGTCAGCGTTTCAGCATTTATGACATCCTTAGATTATGAGAAAACTCGCCTAATAAAGTAAAGAAAATAACAGGATGGAATGTATAGCATCACTACTCCAGAACGTTGACAGTTCAATGACGTTTCTTCATTTGTTGTGAATGTGATTTTTCAAATGAAATAATGTCTCTCAGAAAAGTGCTTTTTCTAACAAGAACCGCGTGTTGTAAGGTAGCTAATCTGCAGTCCAAAACTTTTTTAAGGCAGAATATATGGCTACTTTCCGCCAACGCACCCAAATTGTACAGTACGGAAAATATAGGTTAGTATGCAATTTTCGCCCTTGCACCCGGCAAATGTTGAATCAATAATGTGTCCATTAAAGTAACCCTATGGAAAATAGTATTAGAGTAGTTTCAATTATTTTTGGGAATATTATCAGTTGCTGTTAACACTAAGGTGTCAGCATAAATCATTAGTTTGGAGACGTGTGAGTGTAACCACTAACCATTGAAGCAGACCCACAAGATAAGTTTCATCTATAATACTTAGATGAATAATAAACCATTTTATATCCTTCGTAAAATGTTCAAAAACCACATAACATAATAATTAATTAATTCTGATGTAAGAGATTAAAGCCATGTCACATGCTTGGCTATTCTTTTTTTTCTACTAGCTCGTATTGCCCCTCTACGACACAAAATACTCTTCTTTCCTTCCAGCTCTCTCTGTCCAAAGCTTAGGACTAATCTTTGTTAATTTATTTTCACCTTGGAAACTTAGCAAGTTTAGTCAGCAGACCTGCTATTTATTATCTTTTCAAATATTTCACTCTCATTATATCATACATTTTCTGCATTCCTAAATATTGATACTACAAAAGATTTTTTTTAAATATACCTATATTAAAAAATAAACTGGGGTTTTAGAGGCACTTCAACAAAACTCAAAGTTTTCAAACTAAAGGTGGAATGCTTTTTAATTTAATTAATACCATTTATTTGAGTTTTTCCATCTGATTAGAATTTCTTAGTAGCAAAAGAAGTCTAGATTGGTGCCCAATCAATGGTAGTAGGCTCACTCCCTACCACATGTGACTTAAACATCACAGGGAAAATGTAGGTGTAGCTACTGAGGTGCGCTTTTGCCTAAGCCATCAAGGACTACAAGTGTGTTGTAATGAACGTTTATGTTTTATATTTTCCAGGTAACTCTAAAAAGGACTCTGAGAAACCAGATATTTTGGGCCGCTTTTTCCCACAATCACCACTGTCCACGGAAGATGCACAAGCCATTAAAAAAGAACAAGAGAAGTTTGAACAGGAGAACAAGGAGAAGACAGAAGAAAACGAGAAGAGTTGGAGACGGATGAAGATGGGGTATGTCATGAAAAACTATTATGCCCCATTTTCACAAACACTAGGCACTGAGAATTGAAATTCAAACATTGCATTCTTTTTGGACTTCTTCCTTGGTCTACTCTAGACTTCTAGAGGTAAAAACCACCACATCATACTTAAAATTGTAATTGCAGTCCTCAAGATTTATGAAATACCCACAATTTTTATTGGGTGTCAGACATTCTGACAAAAAAGACATTCACACAATAGTTCAAAGTCAGGACTTTTGTGTGAATGACTTTTTGGTAACATACTCACATACCTACTTACTGATCTTGATTGATATTAAATTATCTGAAACCAAGGTCATAATATAAATATTTTATGTAGACAAGAATTTGTGTAAATTCAAACGGGTAAATTAAATGATAAATGATGTTTATTTTGCAAATAGGTTTTTACAAACACTTTTACACGCCTTCTTTTTTAAAACTAGATGAGGTTGTGTTTCGAATTTTTCGAGTACATGACCTAAAGCAAAGCAATGTATTACGAATTTCTTTGAAATGCGATAGAAAAGTGTGTTACGCAATTAGGGCAGACCTTAATGTCTTCTCGTCACAGGTTCGCAGTATTCGGCGGAGCTATGACGGTGATGGGCAGCTGCCTAGTTGTAGAGATGGGGGCGCCACGCCGCGGGGATGACGGAGAAATCATCGTGGATGAGTTCTCAGAAATGCCCATTGTCGTGCAATATCTACGGCGCACGTGGAAGGAGCTTACCTTTTATGAAAAGGTACAATAAATTCATTATCATCCTTGCTAGCCTTTTATCACCCACTGTTGAGTAGTAGGCCTCCCCACTTTTGTGTCATGTTTCCCTAGTCTGCCCAAGTCTCAACCAATGTATTACTTCATTGTCACCTCAGTGTGGAAAAGAGATGGGGCTATACAGGACGTCTAGCACCATCTCTTTCTAACACTGAAGTAAGATTAAAATAATGCTGCTTTAAAAGCTTAAGGCTTACCTTACCAAGGCCTACCACCAGGTCTTACTCGCGATCGTCTGAATGTCATCCACCATCGTTTGCCCACCCACTTGTAATGGAAAACCATGTCTGCATGCATGTCCAACCATGTCTGCATGCATGTCCATGGGTTATACAGGGTGGAAACTTTCAGTGGGGCAGAAGGAGAACTGCCTTAATTGTTGTAGGTACACGAAAATGGTCTTAGGAGACTATTATTTGTGAAATTTTGATCCCATTCATAGATTTAAAAAAAAATACAGTTAGCAAGAAAGTTGCCATTAACCATTTACACATACATGGCCATTTATACACAACCCAGGATGGAGTACTAAAATAGTCAGAAATTGCAAAAAACTTTTCCCATATTTTTTTTAAAACAAATCAGTTTATTGCAAACATGTTGTACAGGGGACCAGGGGTTGCAACAAGGTTAAATTAAAGTTTCAAACATGCACCCTATAAGTGCTCTGCAAAACAAATAAATTACAATTCAATACATTTCATAATTATTATCATATAACATTATAGGACATAGATATAAAAGAATTAGAAGAATAATATGTCAAATCGAAATAAAATAAAAATAATTTACATAAATTCGACATGTGCCTATGTTGCCTTACAAATAATGGTGAGTCTATAATATATTTATTCATTCTATAATTATTATTTATTTACTACTTTTTCTTCAAAAAACTCTTGCAATGATTAGTAGCACTTCTTGTTCAAATAAGTGAACAATTTTGTTTTTAATAGATTATCCCTTTTAATTTCTTTTAAGTATTTTGGGATTTTATTATAAATCTTGGTACACATTACATACGGACCTGAATGGAAAATGGATAGTTTTGAGACCGGTAATGCTAGATCATTTTGGTGTCGCAAGTTTCGTGGCTGGGTGTAATTATTTTTATTTAAGGGGAAAAGTAATATATTTTTCCTGACAAAAATACATACTTCCAAGATTTGCAGAGACGTGAGTGTAAGGATATTCTGTTCTATAAAATGTGGTCTACAGCTGTCCATACCTCCTATATTTGTTAAGATTCGTATGCATCTTTTTTGTAGCTTGAATAGCTTATCGACGTTCGTGCTATTACCTTAAAGTATTATACCATCACGGAGCCAAGAGTGCGCGTAAGCAATATAGGCTGCTTTAGCAGATTTGAGATCCGTACACCTTTTCGATTCCGATAAAGCATAAGAGAACCTAGAAATGTTGTTACTTATGTGTGCTATGTGTGTTTTCCAATTTTGGTATGTGTCAATATTAAGGCCCAACAAATCAAAATTATCAATGCAGTCTAATTTAGTTTTGTTAAAGATAAAATTTATTTCGAGAGGTCGTTTTTGTTAAGGTCTAAATTGCATTATTTTAGTTTTAGCGAAATTTAATTCAAGATTGTGTTCGTTTAACCATGTTTAAAGATTCGGTGAATGTCATTATTAAGGGTCAGATTATTTTAGCAAGGAAAGACAACTGAGATGTCATCCGCGAATAAAACGCTTACAGCATTTTATTATTTTGGGAAGGTCGTTGATGTAGATAAGGAATATTAAGCATCCGAGTATGCTACCTTGTGGGATTGATTTATTTATAATAATAAATACATTTATTTCAGGTAAATAACACCCATTGCCACACCTAAATTGATATAAAGAGAAGACATAATAAGATCTAATAAAATGAAATATAATAAAAACAGACTAAATCAAATTGTATCAATAATAAAACAAATCACAAATTAAATTAAATCACAATAATTGAATAAAGCTAAATCAAATCAAATTTAAATACAAAGTCAAAACAATTAAATGAAATTAATACCTTCTCTCCGACACTGGTATAGCAACATGTCTGCCGGAACAATGTCGAATAAAAGGGCAGTCCAGTCTTCCCGCAATCATCACCAGTACGATGTTGGGGCTAACCCGAACCCGGCGCACCAAGGACGCGGCGCGCTTGCGCATGGTCGCGTGGAAGCAGTCAGTGCGAGCCTCAGCGAACATACCCGAGGCACTGCAGTATCGAGGTAGCCCCATCACCGCCCTGAACGCGTTATTGTATTGAACGCGGATAGCACTGTAACTTTTATTAGAGTAATGATGTATTTATGTTTGTTGATCCCGATTTAACATTAGTGATTTCTCCAGCACTATGGTTTTAGTGCTCAATTGCTACAAATTGTGAATGGTTTTTGAGGTAAGACGTGAACAACGACGTGTATTGTATATTCTGGATGGGGATTAAAATTTCACGAGTACTTATGGATAGTCTCCCAAGACCATTTTCATGTAGCTGCAAAGGTTAAAGTAGTTCCCCTTACTGCACCACTGAAAGTTTCCACCTTGTATACATCTGGTATCTTTTTCTTCATCAACACATTTTAATGATCTAGTTGTGCCCAGTGGAATGGCAAGAAGGGCTTATACCCTACCAAAGAGATAGTACCCAATAATGCGCTATTGATTTCTCAATGATTGGCCCAATAACATGAATGGAACATCCAGATTGCGTTATCAAATCGTCCCTTTATAAAATCGCCCGTGCGTACGATGAGAGCTTACTGGTAACACCCTATCTGTACACCATCGGCGGAATACAAGCTTGACGCTGATTTATTGGTCTACAGATGATAAAGGAGCCGTCCCGTGAGAAACTGCTCCCTGACCCACTGCCGCCCCCATACCAACCCACGTATACACTTGTACTTGAGTTTACTGACGTCCTGGTGCATCCCGATTGGTCTTACCAGACCGGGTGGAGGTATGTTCTAATCATATATATACAGGGTGGAAGAGACCGACGCGAAAATCAGCAGTTTTTGTACAAAACTGCAATACCTACACGGTCAAAATGTATGGAACAACTGTTTTTTTTTAAATTGTCGATGGAAAATTTCGATGCAGGGGGGGGGGAGGTGATGTACTGAGTAAATGGTTACCGTTTTCGCGTCGGTGTCCCTTCCAACCTGTAGAATAATCTCTTGTCTACGAGTTTCGCGTTCAAGCTACACGCGTCTTTCGGCAGCAACTCTGGAGAAATGAAAAGAAAGAAGTCGCTAAGATGCTACGTCATCGCGACGTGACTTGAGCGACGATACTCACGTGAATGAAACGCATCGCCCGAGACTGTGACCGGGGCCTTAGAGACCTCGGACACTAGTGGCCGCAGCACCCTAGTAGAGTAGGTTTCTTAACCTACTACGCACTCATTCTTGGCCCAGATGTCTGTACAAGTTTGTGGTCAAACTTTGTGTGCTTTTCAACGAATTTCCCCATTTTGTTTGAACCTCCTGCGGCCAAGGTTACGATAGCATACGGCGTATCAGTCTACTAATTATAGAAGCACAAGAGAGTATACCAATTTTAATTAATCATACAGGGTGTTGCTTTGCATCCTCGTCAAATTCAAGGAGGTAACTTTGCTAATGAATCTCTACCCGAATCAATAATAAAATGGGTAGGTATTTTTTTATATTTTTTTCTTAATAACGGAAATCGATAATTTTACACCACCCGTATTAAAACGCGGCCCGTCTAATACTAGTATTAGACGGGCCGCGGTTATAGGGCTAGCCCTATAACCGCGCTTTCACACACACATACAAACGCAGATGTTTATTCGATAAACGGGTGATTCTCCTCTTTTGAAAAGGACTTCATTCTGAAATAGTGTCAAATTAAAACAACTAAAAAACAGCGTTTATTAATATTGACCAGTTATTGTAATTTATATTGATTATTTACGTCTTCTATGACAACCTCCTGAATTTTGACGAGGTTGCAAAACCACGCCTTGTAGAGAGAGCTATCTTGCCTTTATAAGCATTACCACCATTACATTCGAAACTGTGTTTGTTGGACTACACATAGAGTGCTTACATACCGACTTGTCCGTACTTGAAACCTGCATCTTTATGGTTATGCAAGCACACATAGAAATGACGTAAATACTCACTACACACATTTGACAGTTGAGTTCCTGATCGAGTTATGAGTCGAGCTACACGATAACTGACAAATGCTTGCACTGGCTGGACAGGTTCACTCAAATCTGTGTGGTTCTTTCTTCAAAAGACCATCTCAGACACTCATCTGCATAGTCCTCATGTGAGTTTACTAAGATTATGTCCGGACCTTAAAAGAGACTATGACCTCTGAGTTTGTTTCGCCTGTTTCTTCTCAGAGTAGTCAGGTACGAAACACCGGCCTCATCTAGTTTTAAAAGTGTTTGTAAAAACCTATTTGCAAAATAAACATAATTTATCTCAGGTTCAAGAAGCGTCCAGGCGTCGACCAGTTCCTCCAAACGGTCGCCACCTCAAACTACGAGGTGGTGATCTTCACCTCGGAAAACGCCTTCATGATCTGGCCAGTCCTCGACAAACTGGACCCCGAGAACAAATTCATTACATACAGACTCTTCAGAGACTCCACGCACTTCATCGATGGTGTTCATGTCAAGAATCTGGATGGACTTAATCGGGATCTTTCTAAAGTATGTACCTTATCTTGTGTCTCGCTTTGTAGATAGCTAAACTAAAATTCCATTATTTATTGGAATAATCCTTACGTCTACTTGACTTTATTCACTTTAAATTAAATCGAACAGATTCTTCATTGAATACTGCCAAAATGGTGATTGCCATTGCCAGGACTAAGCTGGCAAAAAGTTTGTTGTTAAGGTGAAACAAACTATCACCAACCACCGCAGTGCAAGAAATAGCTGCCGGTAATGCAACGTTTAAAGACGTCATCAGTATTAATAAATTTCGTGATTCCGAAAGTGCGTTAAGGTTGAAGAGCCGGGCTACCCTGGTGCATCCCCCTTTAGCCGTCAGTTAGTATGCGACTTTCGTGTCGTAGTGCGAGTAAGCGGTGACAAGTTTCGACAGCCAAGATGTCTCCTTGATCTATGCCTTCAACCTACGTATTTCAAATACAGGTAATAGTGATCGACTGGAACAAGCAAGCTACAAAGTTCCACCCGCAGAACTCGCTCATCCTCAAGAAGTGGAAGGGCGCTGATGAAGACACCGCACTCCTGGACCTTGCCAATCTGCTACAGAGTAAGAAAAATCAATCACTGTTTTTTTAGAAACTGACTTCTAAGTTCACAAACCTGTATTGTATTTACATCGGGCTGATGTAGGGGGAAACTCCACGTCCAAAGCGCGTATTCTGCGTATGGTCACAGATTAATAAATAGTTCCTTATGGTACAGATAGCTCACTCCGTAGGAAATGATAGATACCTAACGCTATAGTTACCTACAAAAATATTACAGGCCTTCGTGCGCGCTAAAATATACCTTACGCGCCCGCCCGAGAGTAGCTATTACGTCGTCTGCCGTGGTGTCGGGCGATCACGTGCGCCATTGAACGCAACACTAGGGCTTTCTATAGGTACTAATAAATTATTACACAAAGGAATGGGTGACTAAAAACTGTTTTTTTTTACATTTAAAATCACAAATGCCTCTCTCAACTTCAATCAACTTTGTATCCTTCCGTAAATTTCGATTATTAAATCTAATCGTCGCAAAAATCGTAAATCTAACAAATAATTTTAAAAAGTACACCTTAAATAAATAAATAATCATTTATTTCAAGTTTCACAGACTCATTAAATTAAATAATTATACACACACAGTCACACTACATAATCAAATACACACATCAAAAGTGTCTAGGGATCAAGCATTTTTATGCGGATTTCTTGAGATTGAGATGTGGCTTTGTAATAAATTTATGATTTTATAAATTTATATGGATCCTTTTTGGTGCATTTCATAATTTGAATCAGGAACTCTCAATCAAATTCGAGTAAAAGATGAAAATAAGCTGTCAATATTTTCCCTATAAAAACATACAACGCATTGAAGACATTATTAGTGCTACTGTTTCCCTAGTACTGATTAAAACCAACGTTATTATGGAGCGGCGACGTCATTTAAGCAGGGAAGAAATGCTCAGAGCCGTGGGAATGATAGAAGCTGGTTCCCGGCAACGTACTGTGCGCGTTCCGTCTATCGCGCGAAGTCAAGTTTAGGTAATTCAATGCATTTTTTACACACACAGAAGTGCGCGTGCCTGTGTGTATAGCGCTGGCGCGCTCTCGCGCGCTATAGTCAAACTAACCCACTATGATCCGTTCGAGTGCAATTGTTGTAGTAAAATTTAATTTGAATTTGAACGTACACGGATTACTAAAGTACGAGTGCATAAAATAAGTATTCAATAATATATTGCAAGTATAGCTATAATTATGATTAATATTAAAGTCGTTTTTTAGTTATTCAAACATGAATTTGTTGATCTAAACTTTAGAAAGAAACCGAACTTCGTTAATTATTATTGATTTGTGACTGATTAATAAATATTTCTTATTCTATTCAAATAAATCACTTTATACGGATTTACTTACGTTTATTTTATATTATATTTTAACCTGACGCGATGTTCCTCTTAGTGACACCTCTTATGAGGGAAATACAATAGGTTGGCGTTAACTTTAAAAACAATTTATGTTCTTATTTACAAAAAATAAGTAAAAGTTTTAATAAATAAAATTCGTATGTAAAAAAATTGGGTAGATATTGGTTGTCACTAAAAATATTGTCAGTCATTAAAAATAATAATAAAAAAATTTAATCATCAAAGTACCAAGATTTTTTAATCACACTATAAACGTCCGCTATCCTTCCAAGTACGACTAAGGTCAACTCGGGTCAGGCAGAGCGCCGAGCGACATGTCCTCTCTCTAGAAAGCCTCGCGGCGGTCTGATTTGAAATTGCTCGCGCGCAGTGATTTATAGTAGTTTTCAAATATTTATAGAAAAATAATCACTGTAAATTATTTGAAATTTTAAATTGGATGTTTTAAAGCATATGTTCTTCTATTATATTATGCTATTATTATATTAAATCAAGTAAGATATATCGGTGAAAAAATCATTTTAATTCCTTAATATTTCACATTGTTTGAACTTTAATTTCTTATATAAAGAAACCTAAATCAAAAAATTTTCTTCTCCAACTATATTCCTTAGGATCTTAGCAATAGGTAAAAAAAAATCTAATTAGGTTTGCCAGTGGTTTCCTATAATTAGAGCGTCGAAACTGACGCTAAAAGGGAAATTAAGAAAACCTCTGTTGAGTTATCTTGATACAATTTACCAATACTCTATTAATTGAAATATTTTTCTCTCCAACTATTGAGACAACGAAATTTCCTAAAGTTATTAGTAATTATCATTTTTGTAAAATAAAGGGTTGATGGTATTAAAGGGTTTGAAAAGTACTGTTTTGGAGTCAAACAGCGCATGGACGGCGTAAACGCTCTTAATGTTAGTGGTTCAAATGTCAAAAATCCCTTTATTAGGAAAATGGCAAATTTCTTTATTAATGCAAAGGTGACTTGGTTTATCGTTACTGTGACAAACGAAAACACTTTATTTGATGAATCCTTAAAGAAAATTTTAATTAATATCAATCAGGAGAAAAGTTATTGGAAAAAATATGTTGATCCCTAGATACTTTTGATGTGTGTATATGTAGAATTAAAACATGTACATAAATGGGTTAATTTCACTTCCTTTGGCATGCTTCCTGGCCGGCGGCTAGTTAATGTTTTTTTTTTCAAAATTATTTCATAAATCATTATTTAATTTTAAGGTGTTAGCGTACTTTTAAAAAAATAAACTGTTGTTGGGTCAGGTAGTTTTATTTTGACAATCTACATTGCAATTTGCATGAGATTTAGCCATTATTAGAGGCGAGCGGCTGCGGTATGTAGGTATGTGCTCGAGCGGGCGCGTGGCAACCGACTGGATTTTATTCGCTCGGGCGAAAGCGAGCCGTATTATGTGGATGACTTCGAACAGTGAAGGAAGCCTGGTACGGCGGCAAAATCATGCGTTCGACACTTCGACCCCAGCTCCCCAAGAAAGCAACACTTTGGGTGTTACTGACGATCTCGCGGAGAGTACCTGGGTTAGTTACCGAAGTACTTTGTCCTGTTTGTGTCGGGCTTTGGGTTGTTATAGTGCACCAGAATAAAGGAGAACAAGCTGTTTATTGCGTAAAAGAGTAACAGACATCCAGCAATCCATCCTCTCAAACTTTCGCGTCTATAGTAAGTGAGATAGTAAGATTAGAATGGATTTGATGTTAATTTTATGTTTCTCCCTTCCCCGCAGCGATAGCAATGTCAGACGTAATCGACGTACGCGAAGTTCTGACGTACTACAGCCAGTTCGACGACCCCATCGCTGCCTTCCGCGAAAACCAGCGCAAGCTCATGGAACAGCTCGAGGAGAAAGAGCGCGAAAACAAGGGCCCCGACCAGCCGCTCACCAGGAGCTGGCTCAGGACTTTTACCAGGCGCTAACAGTAGGTACGTCACCTAATGCCCGTAGAATAAAGCTAGCACGCTGAGGGGCACTGCACCGGGTCGGGATCAGTGCGGCGATGTCGTTAGCCTAGCTTGTTCTGCGCGAGCGTTGAAAAAAAAGCTGCCTATGTCTCTTTCCAGCCAGTAAACTAATACTACAAAAAAATCTTTATCAGACGGTGAAGACCGCATTAAATCCACCGTGTAGGGTAGAATAAAGCAGTCACACACAGAAACGAAAGTTGCACAATGATACATATTATGTTTTGTTTCCCATGGATACCAGGCACCACACTACAACTCAGCGAATTTTGATGGCCGCTCCAACCATAGCTATTGAGACTACCCTTAGACATTAGTATTAAGTACTATAGTGCAGTATTCTGTGTGTGGTTCTTTGTTCATATTCGAGTTCTGAATGTTCGGCCAGTATCTGACCATATCACGTTCCGTTTCATCCTTATTAGTCAATCATAAAAATATTGTAAATTGTCATTAATATTTAGAACTAATAATAATTATGGCATTCGATCTTGAATGAAATTGTTAAAATATGTTAAATAAATCGTTAAAACATTGTTCTTTAAATATACTTGTTTTCTGTAAATTTTCCTCAAGTCACTGAATTACTTCGTCATCTGTTAATTAATATCTATTTCTGTGAGACCGTATAGAGAGGTCATTCATCATTTTTCCAATGCAAGAAAGAGTGCTATAGAAGATGAATAGCGCTATCCCTTTCTCTATACGGCCCTGGGGCTGAACAAGAAAAAGACGACGAGTTACAGCCGCTAATTATTTTTATTTCCTCTTTTTCATGTTCTACCTGTCAGTGAGAGATAGCAATAAATAGTTTTAGTTTAAACGGTGCCAATATGTTTCTTTTTTTTTAAGTGTTAAGGTACAAATACAAAGGTAACTGCAACCGCGATCCGACTGGTGTTTATGTACCTAACTTTGAAAAAAAGCTTAAAGATGATGGCGATATTGCCGCCTGTTGTTTTTTTCACAGTTAGTCTGTTATAGCTGGGCAGCTCGGTGTCAGTTCAGACAGAACGGCAAAATCCTCGTGCAATTTACTGGCTGCAATGAAAATGGGACCGTATAATCATTGCTTAAAGTAGAAAATCGACGCGGAGAACAAGCGTCGCCTCGCGACTCGATCGTGTACCTCCTCGCACATGCTCGGAAGCCCTCGAGGATACTCGAGACTATGCGAGCAAGTTCTGACGTGGTCATACCACCAAATCCCAGATATTCGTGTAGACTCGCGCCTTTTCTCAATGTCGCGCCGTCTCGAAGCGCGTTTCTGTGAATTGCGACCAGGGGGTCTAAAATGGCCACTTCAGTAGAACATATTATGATAATACGAGTAATATGAATTACGTTACAGTTCGTAAAATGGTCACAAACTGATAATTCAACATATTAACTGTGTCTGTGACCATTTTAAGAATTTTAATGTGATTCATATTATTATCCTATTATGTTCTGCTAAAGTGGCCATTTTAGGCCCACAGAAGAGGCTCGAGCGTGCGCGAGGATTTTTCCGTACTGACTGAACTAACCCTGGCTACGGGCCAGTTTAGACAGGGACCAGGGTTTTGCCATAGCGGTCACCTTAGGAATTGTACCTTTATGCTAGAAATAATTGTGAACTAATCAAAATTGATTCCTATGGTTATGATGTGTCCTCTAGTTGGGAGATATCAACAGTGTGCTTATTTTTCCAGTTTTCGACGACGTACCCGAAGACTGAATGAAATACCTCTGCGGGAAATCTACTGATGCTATTTGTTAAAAGCTAAGCTTTATCAACTTTGCATTTACATGCATTGTAAGTAGACTTTGCTTGATGCAACACCAATTAAATTGTTAGTGTGACTGGTTGATAGTTCCCAACTTGTTTTTACGACGACGTAATTTTAAGCTTTCTACTTGTACTTACTACTCAGCGGCGCACACGCATAGAAAGTTCAAAATTGCGGCGCCATCTTTATGAATTAATTTAATGTGAATATGTTTGTACGTTGATTTGATGTATGCAAGGTTGTTTGTAAAAACTCAGTCATATAGGTAGGAAATATAGTTGTTTATAAATTAATAATTGTTTTATTTTACCATTATTAATTTATTACAGATAAATAAATTACTATTGTTTTATTTCACTGTCATCATTACAGAAAAATAAACTGAAGGAGGATTCATCCTTAGTGTCTTCGAACTGGGTCTCGGGCCATATGTCCAACAGTCCAGATTCGAGCTCTTCGTTTTCAAAAGCGTCATATATTTCCTTTTCACTGAACTTGTTATTTTTCCTGTGAAACTTATTTTCACCTAATCTAAAATCGTCAGGTATCCTCTTCAACTTCTTCCAAATGTTACTTATATCTGCTGTAGATGATACTTCCAAGTCTTTTGGTTCTCTCTTGAAAGATTTACTCCATTCGTTTAGAAGTTCAGTGCTGGTGTCGTCGAAAAAGGCAGTCATGTACTGTGGGCACAAAGTGTGGTAAGACACATCACCTAGTGAGTTTAACATGAGCAAGTTATACTTGTCATCTTGCTCTGATACTAATAATCCAGTGATTGAAGTACATAATCTATTTTCGATGGGATTATTCAAATCACAGCAGAGCATTTTTTCTCTAGCTTCATTTAGTACTTGTAAAATACTTGGTGGACGATATGGGATGGTGACACTGCTGATGTCTGTCTGCCTGGTCAGTCTATCCGCATGATTACTGACCACACATAGATCCTCACACCACTGACTGCTCAAAGTAATCAGCTCTTTGTTGTAGTCAAACTTACACACTGACATGTAAGTGGGTAAGCACTGCATACCATGTGTCCATCTTTGTACGACTTTTAGCTTGTTCTTTTCTTTTTTATTATATCGCAAATCCATTAGGAACAGATGATGATCAGTCCCGAAGTACAGAAGGCGTTTATCTGTGGCGTGGCTCGCGACACTGATGTCGTTACACGTCACATCGTCGGTTATCCGTCTTAGGTTTTTCCAGCGTTGGAAAGCAGCATTAGTTCTCTTATCGTAGAGAGTAATGGAATTTTTCGAGACATGTGTGAAGTATCCTCTTTCTGAGCCGAGAACTGTGCTCCAGTTGTTGATCATGCTTTTAACATTTCCTCGTAACTGTCTACTGCGTCCTGTCATCCTGTCTATGTTGACTATGGTCAGTTTGTTGTCTAAAGTAGTCACATACAATATGTTCTTATGATATTCATCAAATGATATACCAGTGAAAGGGAGTGTTGATTCCATTTCCTTAAGTTTTTTTATTTCTAAGGTACCATCAGTTTCTTGTAACTTCAGTACAAATATCTTTTGTTTAGTTCTCAATGCTATGATGTTCTGTGATGATATTGTTTCATGGATGTTGTGCTCATCTCCACAGTCAAACTTCACTACAGTGTCGTTTTCTATCAACAAATTGTACCTCAAAAAGTGGGAAATATCTGTAAATAAAATGAAGAAAACCATGAAAAAATTGTTTGGTTTTCATAAATATGAGTGTAATTGCCCAGCCTTTTGCTATTAAGCAAAATATTATCATAACATTGCAACAACAGAACAAGATTAGGACATAATGCACTTCATGAAGAGTGTAGGTATAAGCATGTGCTAATCTTGTTAATTAAAGCAATATCATGATGATCAAGCCAGATTCTAGATGAGTTGATAATAGCTAGGTATCATAGGTTCATCACCTATGAAAGAACACAGAATTACCAGCCACTGAGCAGCTTACTATAAACAGTTCATAGAAGACTACTTACACATGCAACTGAATTCACTATGCACCAAATAGTCAAATCCGCTGAAACTTATCAGCAACATGTTCCCATGACCTGCATAGTACCAATTGTAGCTGCTCTCGAAGTACGGATCAGGATTCTGTTCATAATGTGCCGCTATCTCAACCAGTTGTTTGGGACACTGCAGTACTTCATCATTGATCCATTCATATTTCCGCTTCCTGCTCATGAGACCTGGTAAAGATAAAAATGTTTTATAGGTATTTGTTTTATTTCAATTTGTTGTTATTTGGACTAGAGATTATTTGCTTTTAATGGTAAATGATGCCATGACATCTGACAGGAGAGAGTGGAAGAAGAAAACGTGTTGCGAGGATCCCAAGTAGAATGGGACAAGGGCAGGAAGATGATGATGATGAATCATAAAAATATATTAAAATCATTGCTGCAATGTACTGCAAAACAAGATTAGACAAAAACCCAACCCGAATATGATGGGGAAAGGCAAATAACAGATAACTAATTAAGAGAAACAAGTTAAATTATTTACTCACTCATAATTCTCTTGTAATCCTGCATAGTGTCCTGCCAAACCATTTTCTTTTTCATATACTCTGTTACTGGGTCCTTCTTATCAATATTTTTTATGATTGATATCATTTTAGGAAGCAGGCTCTTGTGTGAAAATGTCTCAAAGTAACCGGAGTTGAGGCCTCCATCCCAGTCATCGCTGAATACATTCAATGGATGTCCAACGAGAAGGAAATGCTTGTTATCTCTATACTTGCCGGCTGTAGTACGCCTCTGTCTCACAGTTTGACTGTACAATGTGTAGATTTTATTCTTTTTCTTGTGATTTTCTTCTAAATATTCAATAATTTTGTCTACTGGGGCATTGTTGTCTAATTCGCTGGCTATGAATGTGGCTTCTTTTCTTTTCTGAAAGTAATAGAATAATGTATCTCGCACTACATAATAATGATATATTTCTTAATTCTTATTCACCAAGATAACGCTAGAAGAATTTTAATTAAAAGTAAAACTTTACAAACCTTTATTAGATCGATTTTACTCTCTTCGTGAGACATTTTGATGTATTTTCTAGTTCTAGTTATTCAATATCACGTTTAAATGGCATACCTACACATATAATTATTCAATAATACTGCAAAATCGCACTTTACATTCAAAACAGTTTTAGGTTAAAATTATTGTTGTTGTTTACCACCCTCTGTCATCTGTGTGTCATGCAACCACAGATAATTTGATTTTTTATTTGATATTCCGGGCACAGCCAGATTGTGTGGTCTTAGATGTTTGCTATGACTTTCTTCTCTACTGCAACATGTGGCGTTGCAGCGGCGCAACTAGCAGCCTGGTGCCCTAATCACGAACGCAGATGAAATTCTGATTGGACCTTCATTTCATCTGAATCTGATTTTATCGTAAAATTGTTATGCTATTAATACTAACAATCGACTTTTAAACTCGCATCAGTGACTCTTTCATTAAAAATAAAAAAGACATTATAAAGACATTAAAAATAATAGCACATTAATTTATCATACTTACGATCAAGTCATCGCTTTTGAATCGAAGCCAGAAAATTAAATGTTTGTGGAAATATTATTTCTAATTTCTCATATGATTATAATAGACGGTACCCGAGCACCAACCCATTTGTTGGTAACACGCGTTGGGCCATGCCATGATCCACAGCAGTCCATCGTTAAGATTTCTGAGCTTAGCGTTACAACACAGACTTACGATTCGAAGTTAAGCGGAGTGATCACAATTTCCAAAAACATTAGTAATGGCTGGAAGGTAAAGGTAAGTTAGCTTTCAATGAAAATCGAGCAGACACGGGTAGGTAGGAGTGAAGCTCATAAATTATACCTACCCACGAACACTACTGCCCTATCAAAAATGTCTTGTGTTCTAGGCGACTATGCAGAAGTGCGTGGACATTCGTAACATAGACTCGTGCGATTTCTTCAAGTCATTCTTCGTGGTGAACAGTGGCTGCGGTGAAGACGGGAACGAGAAGAACCTGTTCAACACACTCCTCAACTCGACAATGACTCCAAAGTGAGATTTCTGATACATCCCCCGTATTCACAACGCTTCGATTCGATTTCGATTTCGGAAAGTCCATGTCTGTCTTTTTTTGGCATTACAAAAACGAGCGAGATAGATACGACTTTTCGAAATCGAATCGAAGCGTTGTGAATACGGGGGCAGGACCTGCTCGATATACATAATACTAAATTAATCTTATTTTTAACCGACTTCAAAAAAAGGAGGAGGTTCTCAATTCGTTTGTACTTTTTTTGTGTTTGTTACCTCATATCTTCGTCATTTATGAACCGATTTGAAAAAATCATATTTTATCTGAAAGAATATACTTCCTGATTGGTCTCATAGAAATTTCCTCAAAATCAGTTCAGTAGTTTGCTTTTAAAATCAAAATAGCTGGAAAAAATTTGTCATCCAAGTAAAAGAAATTGCGAAATTGATACTTGACAAGGATTTGTGTGTGATACGATAACTAGAAAGGGTAAAATAAAAACGTTTTTGCAAAAATATAACCGACTTCCAAAACAAAAAATTAAAAAACGTGGAAAATAACTTTACTTTCGGAAGTCGGTGGCAAAAAAGTCACTGAAACAAACAATAAAGTCACCGACTTCCGAAAGTAATTTTCGGCGTTTTTAATTATTTTTTGGAAGTCGGTTATTTTTTTGCAAAAAAGTTTTTATTCACGACAAAAAATGTTTCGATAGTGAAAACGCACAGTAAAGTGCACATTTTATTTTCGATTTAATCCCTTTGAGCTCCAAACTAAGTTTGATAGCAATTTTCTTACAGAATGAAATGTCCCATTCAGGCTGGTCGCTATGAGCTACAAGATTATCCGTTCAATAGCGAAGAAAACTACGTGATGGTGTTCGAATCCAAAATATCGACCAGCGTGTTCGGCTTCACGTTCAGATTGGATGGGTACACTTATGACAACAAAAAGGTAAAATATTTTGGACTGACACAAAACTCGGCCTTATACAGTAGATGGCATAAGTACAGCGCAGTTGAGGCCCAGTGGTCACGGACCGGGCTTACTAGTTGTAGGTTGTGGGTTCGAACCCAGCTAGGCGTAATACTTTGTGTCATTTATTTTATCACCACTGCGCTCAAAACGTGAAGAAAAACATCGTGAGGAAATCGGCACGTGCTAGTTTCCTTGGCTTAGTAGATGTCATGTCACATATTGTCATGGTTTTAGGACATCTTAGAACCATGACATGTGACATGACATCTACCAAGCCGCACTTGGCCCGCGTGGTGGATGTGGATTATAGTCACAGGCCGACAGCTAACTAACAAAATATTATAATTATGTGATTACAGCCCATTTCCTCTCATTGAGAGTAGGCCAGTGTCCCAGTAATGAGAATGAATGAGGCTGAATGGCTGATAATGCTATGTTGAATGAATTTTCTGTGACGCAGTCTCAACATTACCTACCTCCCTACACAATTGGTTTTTTTTCTTTAGCCTTTTGACCACCACGGTCGGCTATAGCCGACAAATGAAAAAATGCCCAACATGCCACCGTCGGCTATTAGACGACAAGGAAACGAAATTTTTCAAGTAGTTTTCATCTGTCGGCTATAGCCGACCATGGCGGTCAAAAGGTTAAAAATAAGGCTATGCGCAATAGTAGACTGTCTCATATTGATGTACCTAAAGGATGAACGCGTGCTTTAGCAAGTTGTGTCTACGATAAGTATTTGCCCTTCCTTTAAAAGCGCGGCATTTTTTCCAGATATTTTGCGTAGAAACATACCTTCAACTCCTTTACAAGAGGAACCATGACTGGGCCAAAAGTACCGACGATCAGCCGACTACAACGCCTCAGACAACACAGCAAACAACAGTCGAGGATGAAGACTATTAGTATTGTAGGAAATAACGTCTAAATTCTACTTCTTTCAGTTATTTAACCTCTGCATTAACCCAACAGCAAACAGTTAATGTAACAAGAATAATTAATATCACTTTCTTCTTAGCGTCTCGATGGCAATCTAAATTGTGTCGGCCTAGAACTGAGCCACCAGTTTGGCGCCTTTAGTAGATTTAGCCAGAGATGCAAAATATAACTATGGATTACGTAAATGATTTTGACGAATGGCGATCATAGGTATTCATTAGAGCCACTGTCATATAATAAAGGTACTCTGTGGCCACTGTAAAACGGGCGAGGCGCAGCGCAACACAGTTGCCACTGCCAAACAAATATCGACTTAACAAAATGTCGAAATAAAGTTTTGTGACAATTTTGATACTTGTTATGCAAAACTACGTAGCGCTACGCCTCGCCAGACATGCGCCGGCCCTAACACATCCGTCACGATAATTGCACACAATAACGGCTGGGAATCGTCTTTCCACTCAGCAAATAAAACAACAATTAAATATATATACAGTAATTTATTCGTCCCATCCCCACAGCCCGTGGCTCTCTCTAATAGTTTCCTTATTATCTCTCCTAGACCTGGTAACAGCACTCGCTTCTCCTTTCGCGATGGCCTTCTTCCTCTCCATCTTCTTCTGTCTTATTTCTAGATTCTTCTTGACTTGCTGCTTCACCACTTCTGGGGCTATCGTACTCGCTGATGTGTACGTTCTCATTGACCTAACGTCTGATAGAGCTTTCTCGATCATTGCTAGTCTGTACTTTTGAGAATTTTTGTCTACTTCACGATCGCTGCCTTCTGTCGGGTCTACGAGTGTTGGTATTTCTTCTTCGTCTTCTTCTTTTGCGGTCTCTTTGTCTGCTATGGTTAGGTTTACGGTTTTTGTTGTGATCTGATGAATTGGGCGCTCGTCGCTTTGTATTGAGGCTTCCACCTAAAAGTTGAATGTTAAATTAGTTTACAAAGACGAGTATATTGCGTAGATATCTTGTCACATTATTGGGAAATAACTTAGTCCTTTTCTAAAGTTATTTTACCTCTGACAGCAGCAACTCGAAAGCAACCTTACTGTTAAAAGAATAAAGATCACTATGGTTTTGGCAGTTATGCAAAATCAGAGGTAAATTAATTGTGAAAAGACTTACAGAATCATTGGCTCAATACTCGTAGAAGAACCTTTGGAAATGTCGAAAATCGAAACGAAAATATCAAGGATCTTATTACCTCTTTCCTAAGCTCATCAAGGTCTTGCTCTGACGTCTTGTTTTTGTCTTCCGCCTCTTGATCATCATCCGATTCCACTTCATCATCACTTACTTGAAGCCCAATACCCATTTCCTGCAACATCAATACAAACTAGATCTTTGGACCTTGGTGATAGCTTCATTAAAGCTCCAGCCTTGCAAGCGAATCTATAATGGTTAACCAAAAATCGGGCAATTTCGCTAGGTGTTCAGCAGGGGTATATATTTTAGGGACCAATAGAGTCCCCAAAAATAAGTTAATAACGAACGAGAACATTACTCAGATATTTAACACAGCCGGCGTTCTAAAAACCTGTTATACCTGTTCGGTTCAGCCCGTTTCGGCGGCAAATTAGAATGTCTATTTTCCGCCAAGCTGTTCCGAATCGTGCCAAATCAGGCCGAAATCCAAGGCCAAATCTACAGCATGCCTCTCTTCAACTTTTTTGACTAGTTATGACATTTTTACAGCCATAAGTATAAGCAAAACAGTTAGGAAGAATTCAAAGCTTCTTTCAGTTACCTCAAGCAGTTCATTGTCAACGTCTTTAGTCCGTTTGTATCCAGAGCATGCTACCTCCGTGTCGAGCTGATCATCTCGCTCAAGGTCACTGAACTTCGGGTAATCGTCGCTGTGATACCCGAAACGTTTCTTGAAGAACTCGCGAACGCAGCGCACGTCGCGGTCGAAGTAACTAAAATAAAAAGAGAAATATAAAAAAACTTTAGACAGTCAATGTGTTTCAGATATTATGAGATTACGGTGCCTGTGTTTCGATGTCAAGCCGGATTAATTATTTAGAAAGTTAATTAATGATGATAAATGTTTTTCGAAGATTTTGTAAAATTAGAGCTGATCATGAAAACGACGAACGACGATAACGATGTGTTAGTCGACACATTGTATTGTTTTGTTTAGAAGATCCAGATATGAATAGACAAAAATCGTTTTAAAAGACAGTCTATGGAGACTGATAAAAACCGATTGATGATCATCATGATACAAATTCTTGTGCCACCTCTTCAAAAAAGAATATTGAATTGATAATTTTACACCAAAAACTCACAGTTCAGCATTAGGATGCGAGGTGGAAACCATTTGCGGGAAATCGATGATGATTGGATGGTTATCCTCATCGATCATTATGTTGAACTCGTTGAAGTCTCCGTGGATGACGCCGCAGTTGCCCAGGCGCACTATCAGGTTCATCAGCTCGTCGTACAAGCCTTCCGCGTCCGCTACTGAAGCTACGTGGGTCCTGTAACCATGGAAACAAATAAACATAAATAAAGAATTAATGGAATTTAAAAGGTGAATGTCTATTAACAAATTTTCAATGAATGTCTATTAACAAAATCGCAGACCAAGTTGCTCGGCTCAGTTAGTACAGCTATAAAGTTCTAAGAGACAAACTCAAACTTACAATGGTCCACCGCTCACCAACTGCATCACAACACAATGCCTGTTCAATTCAATGGGCTTGGGGACAGGAAATTCTCTGTCGTACAATGCCTTCATGTATGCAAACTCCTTGGTTGCCGATATACGGGACAGGTACAGCCAGGATGCTCTGTTACGGTGGGCGTGGTAGTCACGCTTGTCTTTTACATTGCGGAAACATGTGCGGCCCAGTCTGAAATAATAATGGGAGGATCATAGCATTATTCCAAAGCAATGTTACTTAATATTTGACTGCCCAAATTGGTATTAGTTTAATGTCTAAGTCATTTTAAAGTTCTAACACATGTATCTATAGTCAAGTTAAAGTAATTACTTGCGCAATTTTTTTTATGCAATAGACATCGATTTAAGTAAGAACCGCCAAAGAAAGCAAAGCTAAGATTTCTATATTTTACATTTGTAACTTTAAGCAATTACTAAACTACATAATTAAAATCGTATCTTAAAAAATGACATTTACCCGTACGTAGTTTAGTAAATGCTTAAAGTTACACCTTTTAAAAGTTAGAATGCTTAGCTTTGCTTTCTCTCATGGTTCTTACTTAGTTTAAATTCTTGTCTATTGCATAAAAAAATTGCACAAGTAATTACTTTAACTTGACTATAGATACGGGTGTTGGATACAAGTTAGTTCACATTTATTGAAAATTATCTAAAACTTACCTATGCAGCTTCAGACACAATGGATTGCGATCTTCATCGCCCACTGTATAAATATTTGACTCCTTGCCCACTCCAATCTGGTTCCCAAATGAAGCTATCACTTGCCTGTTGGTCAGTGCTTTCAGAGCTAAGTAGTCATACCCAGAATTTGTAAGACGATAACCGTCATCTGTAATAAAGAAAATAAAAGGTAATATTTAATTCATCACAAGTTGGTTGAAACATCATAAACTCACTGACTGACAATGCACAATCAATCCGCTGAGTTATAAGCATGTAATTTAGTACAAATGAATGGCATCAGTACTTATTAGGTATGTAAGTATATATACTCACAATGTTTTCCACGCTCATATGTCAACAATCTATGTTTACACAGTTCTTTCATTAATTTGTGGACACCACCATGACGGAGATTCGCTATAGATGCCACGAGAGAACCAGGTACCAGTTCATGGTTCTTCATACCCATTTCCACCTGGGAACATCAAGAATTTATAAAAAAAATAAACTTTAATTTTGAGGTTACTAAAATTTTGTTTATTTCATCAAAGCCATTTACTGCTGTCAAAACTCTGAAGTCTTCGGCAGTTAAATAACGCAACATTGCGACGTCTAGCTTTCCCATCTTGAAATGTTTTAATTTCAGTTTTGATCCAGAAACAACCAACAAGTCAACAACAACGTGATCATCACAGACTTTCACTAAAAAGAAAGAACCAGCTGTCAAAGTCATATGAACGTCAAAAATAACATAATTTTAGCATTCTATTTCTTGTAAGGATGTAATAAACAGAGACAGACCGTAGACAGTGACAGACCGTCCAATCTAATCATGATAAAAATTGCACGTTTGCACCAACACCAACAGGTACCAAAGCACCAACCATATAATATATATATAGTAGTCTTTGGCACCAACCACGCGGGATTAACCGCCAATAACTTGGCCACAATTATTATGCCGGCACCACACTATCGTCCAACCTAGAGTTCATGTATGTTTGATGTTGTTGGTGGCGGAGTGGCGGGCCAGGCTTTTACGCCCTACCGCCCCGGCCTCGCTACCATCGAGGCGATCCGACCGGTGCTCAAAGAATGGCTCGGCAGGAGGCACGGCTCCCTGTCGTTTCAGGCGACGCAAGTTTTCTCGGGGCATGGTTGCTTCGGGAAGTACCTGTGTCACATAAACAGTGAGCCGGACGCTCGGTGTCATCACTGCGTGCACTGTCTGGAGGACATGGCGTGACATGCTGGCAGAATATGCCACATGGGAAGAGCCGCACCGTGCCCTCGTAACAGAAGTCGGAGCCGACCAGTCGTGAGATGCGGTGATCTCCCTCTGTGAAACCGTCATTTCACAAAAGGAGGCTGCGGAAAGGTTGAGGGAGGTCGAGACCACACTCCCGACCCGCAGCAGACGCACCAGAGCGCACGTAGACCAGAGGCGGTGGCGCGTAGTGTTCCGCGCGCACCCCTATTACACGTCGCGGTGAGTACCTACTAGTACACCTCACTCCCCCCCGCCGTGAACTTGAGGAGACCCGCGGACGCGGGCCGGCACTGGAAGGCGCACTAGTTCCCATAATCCCTAGTGAAGTGAGTGAAGGGAACACCGGGGTGGGTTTTAGTCAGTTCGAGGACAGACCCCACCATCCACCCCAGGGCGAAGGACATCCGTGGGGATTTTCGACCCAAGAACAGAAAACAAAAATGTTTGAAGTTGCTGGATCGTGTTGACGAGCGATCGCCGATCGTACCCAGATCAAAGGAGTTGGCCAACTCACACGAATTTCAGCCTCAAAAAGAAAGAGTCATATTTATGACGGCATATCGTAGACATGGGAACGTGTATCTTGTGATATGTGCAGAGTTTATTTTGAGCGATCTTGATTTGGGACAGACATCATACTGGAGCTATTTATGTATTTATATCGGAGTGTTGGACTGTTTGACGATAGTGTTGTGCTAGCATTCTATTTTTTTTCTTTTTTCATTTATTTCTTTGTAAATTATTTACAAACTACATATAATTATAAAAATAGTAATGAAAATATTTAGAGATATCATAATGAGTAAAGAATTTCAGGGCGTCAAAAAATGGTCCACATCGTTATTGATAGGAAAAGTGCCCAGAAGGCTGGCAGCATTGCCACATTGGATTGTAATGCTGATTCTTTGGCCAAAAAAGGCCAGCCCCCTGGCCCCGTGAAGAGTCGATTGGTGATATCCCAAAATATTAAGTGAACACTCGAATTATGGACCATGGCCATGGTTCCAGTGTTTCAAACCCAAACTACTCACAAAAATACTACCAATTAAGTTATTCCAAGGTAGGTATTAGGTCCAATTTATTTTATCTTTTGCTGTATTGTGTGAATATTATTGTTTGTCTGTGTACCTTTATGTAAATACCTATGTTTAACAAATAAAGATTCTGATTCTGAAATATTTTCAACACAGTTGGATCAATCATGTTTTGCAATATCAAAATGTAAAACTAATAAGAAGAATTACACAGTATCTCTGGTATCTCTATATAGTCTGTGCAATGCATCGAAATCGTAAAACAGGTTAAAGTAATAATAGAGATAGATAACGTACACTGTGACGCCAAATAAAACTCTAACGCAATACACCAAGAGTTATTATTGCTTGACGTTAACAACTAATTTAGCCAATTGGCCGATTATTCTTTTATTCACTGTTTGGCACTGCCCAGTGCCCAAATTCCTAGGTTGGGTTGTCCGCCCGTGTTCTATTTTTTCTATATCGCGTATAATGCAGTATGAATAATACATTTATTGATTTGCTGTAAAGAGTAACTTTACGGTTGTTTTCTTAGTCTTTTTGTATTTTTGTCAAAAACTTTAGTTTGTTGTTTTTTCGGGCGAGAATTTGTTTATGCAAATTAACGATAATGGCTGGCGCCTTCAACAATGGTGTGATACACTTGGATACGACTCCGGTGTTCGTGTTTTATTCTGGCCAGATTGTGTCCGGCTCAATACAGTTTGAGCTGGACCAACCACTAACTTTTTCTGGTAAGTAGGTACCGACTTATGATGACTGATGTCATCAATTTAACCCGCCCTAAAGATGACCCTCTGACCACTAGCTACAACATTTCTGAATTCTGAGATTTTATAATTCTTACATACTTCAGTATTTTGTGTTGCCTCTTTAATTCAGAAAATGTCCAAATAAGTACAATGCTATGTATTTGGATAGGAATGATTTAGCCTGAATATTGCATGAAAGATTTGAATGCAAGTAAAGTAAGATAACATTTATATTTTATGTTTACATCACAGTCAAAACAAATATTAGCTGCTTTCATATTGGCACAAACAACATGAATAAGAATAGCTTATTTCATGATAAAAATATCCATCATCAAAGTGACCACTGAAATGAAGAGTTGTGAACATGATGAAATTAACTCTCCCACAGTAGGGGCATGTGCCCCAGAAGTAGAAACATAGGCTGGTTTTATCAGAGATTGGAATAGGTAATCCCTATAAAAACCAGGAATTATTTTTGAATAAAGCTGTTAAACTCCAGGAAGGTATTATCCACATATTACTTACTTCCTTGAGGCTAAGGCAAATAAACTTTACCTATACCAATCTCCGCTGATAAGGCTTATGCAGCAAAGTGTTCAGGGGTCGACTGCCTAGGGTGTGCAGTGTGCCTGACATACATTTCTATATTGCCATTTATGGAACCTGTTAAAAAACAGTCTCAACTGAAATTTATCAGTTCAAAGTGAGCTTGCCTAAAATGTACATGCTTTGCTTTAATTGAATAAAAATTAGAAAATACTATCTTGCAAGATACAAAATATCTGTAAGTATTTGAAATATAAGATACTAAATACAGTATTTTAGCTATTTTTATTTGAAATACAAATTACAAAATACTATTAAGAATAAAAAGTAATCCAGCCCAGCATGGGCTAAAAAGCAGAGTAAAAGAAAATTAATCAGTAAAACCAAAGTTTCCTTTCATGAACACTAGATTTTTAAATGTACTGTCAGACAAACAGCCTCTTGTTGGAGAATGAATAAAATCTACTAAAGAAAACAATCTTTCTACAGCTGGTCCTGATGAGCACAAACTTGTGTTAAATTGTATGAACACATTTTTTATATTTGGATATTTGATTTTTATTTTAATTTTTGGTTAAATGCATTTATGTTAAAATGTATTTTGAAGCAAATAAGTAATTCAAATACTAGCTACAAAATACCTCGGCGTCAGGTATTTGAAATACGAATTACAAATTACATTTTAAGCAAATAATTGAACTACAAATACCAAATACGTTTTTTGTATTTCAATTACGTATTTTAATTACAAGTAATTCAAATACTGACCAACCCTCCTACACAGACCCATGACTTTTCCTATTATCACAGTTCTAATAAAGGTTCTTAGAACTGTGTAGGAATTCAACATTATAATTTATGTAATTACATTATTTTTTTTTTCCTACTATTGTAGGATTATGTTATCATTTCTTGCAATGATACATTAGATTATTGACCATTAAACAGAAAACAATGCTATCCTACCATTTTTCCTTTACAAGGAACATTTCTTTTCCTCTTGAAGTTTTAGGATTTGTTTTACAGCAATAACATAAATTACATCACAGACATAATCCCTAAAAGGTTCGGACATAGAGGTATCTATGGTGTATCCATATTTCCCCAGTTATGTTTATGTCCCATGTCATAGAGAGGGAGCCTGTTGCCATCAACCCGGCACAAATCCAGACTCTGGGCTGCTACGATGGAAAAACTAGTACCACTTTGGCCAACCTCAGCCCCAACCCAGGACCAAGTGCTCAGCAATAGCACCTGTAACCTAAAGACCACTGAGGTACAGCAAATAATTGTTGTTATTTTTTTCAGTGATCTACATGCAATTTCTTGGGGAAGCCAATGTGCAATGGACAGAGAGTGAAGTAGAGACTGTGAATGGTGTGAAAAATCATAAAATAGTCAAGTATGAGGGCCATGAGGAATACTTCAATTACACCTATAATTTGGCAGGGGGTGGTTCAGGTAAAGTAACATTTATTTGCACCTAGTTGAAATTGTCATAAATATGTATATTCCAGCATTGCAAAATTCTAGAACTCTGCACCATTGGAATAAAGAGCTGGCGACAAACTGGTCCAATGGTCCCAGTCTGACCATCCCAGTTGTCTGACTAGTCCTTGAGTTTTAGTTAAGCACTGGGAAGTAATGGAAGTCATACTTCTCAAGTGCTCATTTACAGAGACGCGGCGCGTTGAGCGGTGGCCGCGCATACACACATCAAAAAAAGTTTGCGATCGGTTTGAAAAATCTAAATCTTTTTGTTACGGTAGACTATATTATAATTTCTTTTTCTTTTTATTTAGATTCTTTACTTAAAAACATAGAATAAAGAAAAAATAGTATGTTCCCTGTGTGCGTTGCATTTATCGATGTGTCGGAGTATTGATGACTTTGATTTATTCTGCACCAGTGTTCATAAACTAAAAAAATATTATGTAAAAACTTCTTTGAAATTCACAGAATCTTGTTCAGCTTCAGTCTTTTCTTGATTCTCTTCGAGTGCTTATTTCTTTCTTTCTCTTGCCTGTCTACCGTTTCTTGTGCTTCTCTTATATTATCAGTGAAAACTTTTAATTGGCTTTCTTTCACTAACTGTCAATTATCTGTATCCTAGCTGTAAGTTTTCTTAAGAAATAAAATAAATAAATATGTTTTTGAAAGCGGGCCGCGCCGCACAACGCGCCGCGTCTCTGTAAATAAGCTCTAAGCCTACCTGTCAACATTCCGAAAGATAGATAGTATATTCATTACTGTGTACAATGCTGCATTACCAAGCACAAAAGCGGTATCTCAAAAAAAATCGTGAAGTAGATTTTGATGGCATCGGATAGCTTAAATAAATATGCATCTAATTAACTTAGATAAAAAACAGTATCAATTTTAAAACAAAAAAAAAACCTAATAAGCAAAAAAACTAACCCGTAAAGTTTTAACCAAAATATACAAAACTTAAATTTTCTCGAGACTGGCTTTCTCTGAGATAAGGCTTTTGCGTTTAGCACGGCAGAATGGCGGTCTTATTGCTGGTAGCGATATCTCCTAGACAACTTTTGGAAGAACTGTTTCAGGAACAAAAAAAAAAGAAATGTTCAAACGCTTTATACCTCTCCAACACACATTACATTATGACTTCTATTTCAGGTACATCCCAGCTGCCAACTGGAAGACAGATTATCCCGTTCAAGTTCCAAGTACCGTTTACGGCTCCATCATCCTTTAAAGGGGAGCAGGGTCAAGTGTCCTACACCATGACGGCACATTTAGTGATCCCAGAACAGATACACGCGCACGAAGTGATCATGAAAGAGTTCCAAGTCATAGCGCCGTTTGACTTGAATTCGGGAAGTCCGAGGATTAAAGTACGTACTTATATAAGTTTCTTTTGATACTTTGTTGTTTTGTACTACATTTGTTTGAAGACTTGAAGACGTTGGGGTGTGATGGCAAAACACAAAGTATGTGTGAAGCATTATGTGCTGGATACTCCAAAAATCGCGAATTTACGATTTTTTATTAGTAAGGTGACCGCGCGAATGTGATTGTATCTCCCAAGAATACGCATAGTAGTAGTAGGTACAGTGGGGTTTTGATTCGTAGAGTTCGACGTTAATCTCCGTCCTGCCTATACGGAGGATACCCTCAGAGGTAAAGAAGAAAGTAATTATACAAAAAAAAATTGTCCTGCCGACCATTTTCGTCATAGCGGCCAATCTGAGCAGAGACTAGCCATCGACTGGGTATATATTATATACTGGTCCACTCTCTTCTCTCACTCTCACAGACACAGCAACAACAGGACCAGTTGACCAAAATACTTCAGTACCCATTTTCTAATATCAATTATCTCATGACCAGGAACCTATAGACCTGGAATTCGAAGAGGTGTACAGCTGCTGCTGTTCATCCGATCCTGTGAAGATTCGCGTACGCCTGCCCATATCGGGCTACTGTCCCGGGCAGAACATACCCGTGGCCATTCAGGTGGATAACGACAGTAGTGTCGAGATCACCAAGATGATATTCGAATTTTTGTCGGTAAGTAACCAATACCTACTAACACCATGATTTCCCCAAAGTTTTGGTGCATTTGTATCGTGTAATATGACAACCCGTGTTCCGATTGCTGTGACAGGGAGTGGGGCGTAATCCACCACGAGGCCCCAGTGCGGGGATCAAACCGCAAAAATTCGAAGACATTTCCTAACCATGTTATTCTTCACCGTTTGTGGGCAGTGGTTATAAAAGAATGTTCACAAAGTAAAGTGCCCGTCTGCATTTGAACATACGACCTTTCTTATATTTCTCCAATTGTTCCCAAAGACCCATGTAATAGCTATGATTATTAAGTGATCACAAATCCAGACTGCCGTCGGCTGCTGAGAATTTCTTTGCAGACCCGATAGCAGTCTAGCTTTCTCTGCCCATTATTAGGGAGACAATTAAAAACAAATAAAACCTGATTTTCCTCATTGATGAGAGTATCAATAATGGCTGTGGTTTTTAATGTATTAGTAAACGTTCATACAAAACGGTTAGGGGAAACCACAGGCAAGAATTACGGTTATTATCGTGTAATAAACGTGTTTGGCGCCAAACATCCTCTGTTCTGTAAACGTAAATAAATAAGTGTTGGCGGGAACGATCGCGTGTTTTATGGTGTGGGTGTTCCAATAATTGTCACATGCAGCCTATCCTGAACTGGCTGTGCCCCGCGGTTTCTCGTTTTGCTCAGCTCCCAAGGGTTGTAGCGTCATATTAAACCTATCACCTTCCTCAAAAAGTGCTCTACCCATATATGCCCAGAACTATTTTACAAACTATTCTAAATGGCTGTGCCTTTTTTGCTAACAAACGATTCACGATGATTTTACGAAAGTACTATCTCTTGTTTCGTTTTAGAATCACTGGGCATATACAGGCTGTTGCTTTGCATTCTTGTCAAATTCAAGGAGGTAACAATGCTAATGATTCTCGACCCGAATCTATACATATAATAAATCTGTAGAAAAGTCATCAATAATAAAATAGGTAGATATTTTTTTTCTTTTCCTAATATCGGAAATCGGTAAGTGTACACCACACGTTCTAAAACGCGGCCCGTCTAATACTAGCCCTACAACGCAGACGTTTATTCGGTAAACGGGTGATTCTCCTCTTTTGAGAAGGACTTTATTCTGAAATAGTGTCAAATTTAAACAACTAAGAAATGCAGCGTTTATTATTATTAACCAGGTACCGTAATTAAAATTGATTATTTACGTCTTTTATGGCAACCTCCAGAATTTTGACGAGGATGCAAAACTACATCTTGCATAGGTTAAATGCGAAAATACACTTCTAGACACATCTATTGGTTTAGGTTTCGATGGCCCCTACCGAAATATGATTGCTAGATTGAACAAAAACTGTTGATGCAGTTTTAAACCTGATACATTTTACCATCTTTTTCGATCGTATTGTTTTAAATTTGAATTCAGAATACCTCTGGCTCTTGCATTATCATACATAAAAAGGAAATTTGGGCCCACATAGTCCGCGTATGGTATCACGTGAGGTTCTAAGCACTCACGAATGTATCTTTCAGCATTTAATGTTGGCAGCCGTGGTCCTGTAACAACCTCAAGTTGAGTTTTGCCGCTCGCGGATATACCGCCCCAGACAGTCCATGAGCCACCGCCATAAGCAACCCTCTCTTCAAAGCAGCATTGTGCGAAACGCTCTCCCTTACGTCGGTAGACCTTCTTCCTTCCATCATTGCCATGTAACACAATTTTAGACTCATCAGAAAAGAGTACACAGCTCCAATCTTGCTGTGTCCAATTTAAATGACTGCGTGCGAAATGAAGGCGCGCTGTTCGGTGGGCTCGCGTTAGTTTGGGCCCATTAGCTGGCTTGTGTGGTACCATATCGCGTTCTTTTAACCTTCTCTGAACAGTTCGAGCGCTCACAGATACTCCGTGGAAGTCGCGAAGTTGGTTTTGTATCTCAATGGAGGTAAGGTGACGATTTCTCAAGCTGGTCGTCACGATGAATCGATCTTGCCTTTCAGTTGTGACCCGAGATCGTGGCTTTCCTTGGCGACGAACAAAGCCGCCAGTCTCTAGGTACCTCCGATTAACATTTCGGACCGCAGATCGACTTAAATTAAGTTGAGCACTCACGTTTCTTTGGCTGTGTCCGGCCTGAATAAGTGCCACAGCTTGGGCGGCGACTTCAGGTGAAGTATCCATAGATTATTGATAGAACCTCACCTTAATGTTAAGAATAAGTAATGTTTGTTGCAAAACCAAAGATATCAATCACTTTTTCAAGAATTAAATCCAAGTAAACCAATAAAACCAAGTTTTCTTAGTATTCGATTGTTTGATATCAACAAACAGGCTCCAAATTGTCTTTGTTTCTTTAAATTCTGTGTTCGAAATTCAAAAGAAGACTATTGAATGAAATTGTGAATGTGCCAGGTTCAAAACTGCATAAAAACTTTTTGCTCGACCTAATATAAAATTTTAGCTAGGACCAAACGAAACTGAAAATACAAGGTGGGCCAATAGATGTGTCCAGAAGTGTAATTTTAAATTTCGCACTCCGGTAATTCAAACAAACAAACTCTTCAGTTTTATTATATTAGTTAAGAAAAGGTCGTATTAGAATTGAGCATACCTTTCTTTCACAGTGTAATGCATTTTTAATAGCTATCTCAGTATTGGACAAAATGTTAACCACGTTGTTATTTAAGTAATACAGTAAGGAAAAATTTATTAATAGATTAATAAAACGTTAGCGATATCGAAATTAAAATAACTATATTATATAGTTGTCCCTTCCAAACTGCAGCGAAACTCTAGTATTAACTTTTGAATGTTGGTTTACCTCATGAAACTAAATTAAAATAAAACCCTAACAGAAAGAGTTATACCGAAGCCAGCGCCCGGCGTCCGAGTACATACATCCAGAAAAGTCGCTGATCACGATAAAGAAGGGCCCCGTGATGGGCAAGTCTAAGCGCAACTTTACCGTGAACCTCCAAGTGCCGGAGATCTTACCACCCTACCTCGAGAACTGCGGAATCATTGATGTTGGGTACTTCTTCCGGGTAAGTTAGTTACATGTTGTTTTTATTGCCCCCCCTTTCTCCCTCCTTTTCTTAAGGTTCATGTAAGATTAAGTACACCTATCTATATTGTTATTGCAGTATTGTAAAGAGTAAGATTGTAATATAGTAAAGAGGAGCTCGTGGCTAAATAATAACAGCCGCACAGGTCTATCTTCAAGGTTAAACAGCACTTCTCAGGCTTGGTCTGTGGATGGGTGACCATCCATTACATACCGAGTTTCTTCAGTGCCTCGGAAAACACGTAAAGCCGTCGGTACTGCATCCGGTTAGACTGGAAGCCGACCCCAACATAGACGGGAAAAGGCTAGGCAAATGATGATCCATAGTAATATTGTAAAATCGAAAATAACTCTGGGTATATGTCGCCTTTTCACGTCTTAACGGCTGACTCCGCGGGCAAATGCGAAACATTTATAAAGCAGGAACGTCTCCTTGAATTCCTAGTCTGAATAAGTTGAATAGAACCCATTTCCCAAATACTGTAATCTATTGCAACATTAATTTCCATTTATACCAAAATCGCTGCATAAAAAAGCTGCTTAAAATGTGAAGACATACCACGTCGTCACTGTTTAGCCCCGAATGGTAAGCTACATAATTTTTCCGATTTCAGATAACAATCAAACTGTCAGGCTGTAACGACGATTTGCAGGATGAGGCCGAAATCTGCCTTGGGTTGGTCCCGGTAAAAGAGTTTACAGACGGGGAGTATGTTCACCCCTTAGCGCACTGCCTGCCTACAGTGCCCATTCCTGACCCCAACACTACTGCTCCACTGCTTCTCCCTCCCCCTACCGCAGGCTTCAGGGGATCCAGTACGAGCCTCCAAAGAATCCAGCACAGTCCAGTTCAACACGCTCAAAGACCTCATTCCGGTCCGTACTCCGACAACCCACCCCCCTATCCTTATGCAGGCGGAAACGGCAACTATCCAACAGAAAATAAGTTTCAATCTCCCGTGTCAATGGAAATGAAGCCAAGATCAATTCAAGATTTGCATATTGGATTCAAGGTTCAGGATAATACGCCTGGTGGGCCCGGTTACCCGACAAGTGGGCCCGGTTATCCGACGGGCGGCGCTGGTTACCCGACTGGCGGCCGCGGTTACCCGACTAGCGGGCCTGGTTATCCGACTGGTGGGCCCGGGTACCCAACTGGCGGGCCCGGTTATCCGACGAACCCCCCGAGTGGGGTGAATCCCCCATCGTATGGTTCTACCCAGGCGCCTTATTCCTCGGGTGGAAGAAATAATGGTGGGCCACCCTATACCCAGGGAGGATACGTGCCATCCGCTCCACCACCGAGTTCATAAGCAAGTTTGTACAACGCACGTCTATGACAGCGGCCTTATTCCGTAGCAGTAAGGGCGGATTTCGTCGTTCAACTATTACTGAGACGTGCGGTTTATTGTGCTAGCGGCCTGATGCACCAGCCGCTGATAAAAGCCTTGTGCTAAACCAGACTACTTGATAACGCTTATCACATTACTTACAATGATATTTTACATGTACCGACCGACGTTATCATTAATGCATTTTAATGAGACAAAACTGGACAGTTTATTTTTCTTGTGGTTTTGCTTACATATAATTATATAAAAATAAGAGTTTGAAATATTCGGCTAAGCATAATATTTTGAGGAAACCGTCCTATGGTACTTACTCAGTCGCTTTTGACTACACTTTCAAAACAAATATTGTTTAAAATAATATAAAGGTGTTTAATTCGCCATTAGAGGCAACTTTTCTACACGACAAAATCTTTGACACAAGTACTTACGCGCAAATAATAAAACTTTTACACGTTTTTTTTTTGGTACAAATAAATGTACAAAATCACTTATGTGATAACCTGAGTACATAATAAAGATTACCTCTTGTACTTTCTACCTAAATAGGTAAAATGTAAAAGGTAAATGGGTAAAATGACGTTTTATACATTTTATATTCGATGTTAGAAAATACGTATTGCATAATTTTAAGATTATATTCCTTATGATAAATGTTTATGGCCTTGATAAATATAAATACATATTATATCTTGTTTACAAAATGTATACGTATTATAGATAATCTCGCTTACATTTATACTGTACTTATTATGTAATCAGTACCTATAAATAAATAAAAAACTTGTTTCAACTTTGATATTGTATGAGGTCAAACGGTGCTTAAAACTCTTTCGATGTGCCTCTTTTCAGTAAAAGACAATAAATGTCTAATATAGATATTTCTACTCTGAAATGCCATATTTTCTTAAGCTTAAATGAAATAATTATATCGTATTTTTGTATTTGGACTAACAGAAGTCAATCCAGGGAATATGAGAAGGACTGCCTATGTGTAACAATTATATTATTATATCCATGTATGAAAACATTGAATATTAATGTTAGAAATATATTATACCTACTTGTTATTGCTAACTTTGATAATTTATAAGACAGATATTTGATCTGAAGTTGTTTGCCTCAGCATCTTCTTATATAATTCGTTTATAATTTTATATGTTTAGGGTCTATTGTAGCACAAAGATATGAGTTAATGTTAAAAAAAATAGGCCAAGTATCTTTGTTCATTAGGCTTAGGCGTGCTACACTTTTTCGGCATGAGCGTCAAAATCTTCCAAATCAATGTGTCGACCCGAAAAAATATGTAGCACGTCTTTGAACATCATATAGATTTAGTATCGATTTTTATATTTTTGTTTTGCTTATGTAACTAATATTAATGGCTGCTAAGTTTATTATTGAATGATTTTGATTATAATTATAAACAAATTAAAAGTTAGAAATGTTTAATTTTTTAATGTGTAAGTCATGGTGCCTACTGTAGGTTTAGGAAAGGAATCATTAGGTCTAGTCTTTGCATGAGAAGAGACGGGGAGAAGAGACTAAGGAAATGAATGTCAATGATAAGTTAAGGATACAATTATTTATGGACAGTCAGTAACGAAAGTCGGTTAACACTTCAGATTTGTTGTTAGGTAAAACAGCATAAGCATAAATTAATCAGCCTATAACGTTCCCCACACAGACTTCTTTGTGGATTGCAGAGAGTGCATTTTTAATTAAACCTAACTCTCGCAGAAAATTCTGATATCTTTGTCGACCTTCGTTGCTGGTGGTACCAACTGCATTTAACTCTTGATATTATTGCTATTTTCTAAAAGAACGGTTAGAAATTCTAGGGCGTGCTACACATTGTTCGGGTCGGCACATTCTATTCGGCAGAATTAGTACACTCGTATACTTTGATATGCATTCAGTAAAAAGCTATTATTTTGAAATTGCAAACAGACACTTATATTTTATTTATTTGTATAGATTCGATCTTTCCATCGGGCTTGCGGAATCAAGTCAACCCGGACATAATTATGTGTACCATCCCTAATTGTATCAGTTCAAATGAGATTTAACCTTTTGAACGCCATTGTCTCATATACGTGACAAGTAAGCGCGTGCCCTGTACGCCAACGACACAAATATGTGACAAAAAATGCGATGCACTATAACACGAAATAAACAATTAAATCACTACTTTTGTGTGTTTTGATTTGTATACCTTAAATATTTAAGCTCCTGTCTTGTCTCTTTAATATTATTGATTATCGATAAAGTTTTCAAATCCCTATTCTTTGTGTAGGTAATTTTTATGTGTGCGGTGAATTTGTGGCTTGGCGTCGAGGGCACGCGCGTGCGTTTATGTTCTGGCGTTCAAAAGGTTAATAAACAACAGAAAAAAAATAATGTACTTTTAGAATCTGCAAGTAATAGGCATGAAGGATTTATTTTAAGTTATATTATAAATAAATTAAGAGGCCTGTAATCTGTTGTGTGCTACACAAACTATGTAATAAGTGCTAAGTTTTGATTTATTTTCTTATTAATTAATTAATATTTTTTTGATATTGTTTTTTTCTAAACATATAATTTTCTAAAGTGTTTATTGCGGATAATAAAATATACGAATTGTTACCGTGAGAATTAACGTAGTTTTATTGAAACAACGCCTATTTACTATTCATTTAGCGTCTTCATGTAAATTAGTTAGCAAGATAGCTCATAACGGTGTGGCATCTGTCGCATCGCCGGCGGTCAGCGAGTATAGTAGAGCTAGCAGCTAAAATCGAGTAGGCGGGCAGCGAGTAACGAGTTCGCGACGGTGACGGGTGAGTACTCGCTTGTATGCATAATATGATGTAGGTACCAAGTAAGAGTTTCTCTGCGAGTCTTCTGCCCGTCAAGCGAGCGTCACTGAGCGAGTACTCTCTGATAGCCCTTGTCGCTTCGACAAACGAGTAGGTAGGTATGTACTTGCTGGTTATGTGAACAGACAGTGATCAACTATCGATAAAATGGGGTGAATAGAGACCCGGGGGTGACTTGGGACGAAACTTTGAAAGGTATTTTCACGTTAATTAAATGTTATTCGTAGCCTCAAAGGACTCATTTTTTTTTCAATTTAAAGCAATTAATAATAATTTCCACTACAGGATTGGCGCAGTGGCTAAGCGATTGACTGCTGTGCTGCGTGTCGGGGGTTCGGTCCCCGCACGGAACAAATATTTGAATGCCCTATCTACATATAGTTTTTCCGGGTCTGGCCGTTTGTGTATTGAGAAGTTTAATGTTTGTAAACGCACCGACGATACAGAACAAGTTCCTAGTGTGGGGCAAAGTTATAAAAAAAAAACTTTTTAAATACCTTTCACCCCATTTTATGGTACATTATAATGGGACCTACATCTATAGTACGTGCGCGGGAAACTAATCGATAGCTACTCGCCAAGTAGTAGCTGCACCTTAGATAGTTTATTCAGTTTGGCAGTTCAATGTGCTTAGTGCTATTTCTAGGTGTTTAGCCGCTTTGTTTCTATAGCCACCGGCGCCGTCTGTCTATACATGGCTACTCGATGACTCATCGATTGCCTCTCCGCTTGTGTACTGGCGCTATACCGACGTTGTGTTCTATGGATAGGTGGGTATTTATGTAATCAAGGCGTATAATAGTATTCAGTACCTAGATTGAAGGTCAGATTGGCAGTCGCTTATATAATACTGCTACATCCGGTTAGACTGGAACCTGACCTAACATGGTTGGGAAAGGTTCGTTAGATGACGATGTAGGTATCTTTATAATAATAAAACACCATAAATAATTTATAACGTCTTTATTGAAGTCATCAGAAACATAAAAAAATATTCGAGATTATTATAACTACAACAAGAAAAAATGGTCTGTATATAAGGCATTTACATTACTTGAATATTGTCATAAATTTACAGTAAGTTATCGTATTCAATACACTACTGTTGAACAGGAACAATTGCGTTGAACTATGAATGACAGCATGGATTTAATCCGGCAGTGAAAAGAGTTATCTATTTAATGAGTTTAACTTACTAAAATATTTATTACATTTTCAACTTTCTACGCTTAGCTGAACGTTGCAATTTGAACAGCGCGCTCAATGTTTTTTCTGTCACAATAGTCGTAAGGCACATGATACATACGGTTAAAAAGACGTTTTACTTTTTTACTGACTAGGAACTACATAAAAATAGACATTGCAAGAATACAATCTTAAAACTATGACTTGTAACATAAATATATTTGAAGAAATTAATGTAAAATTGATGATATTCCTCATCAATTTTACATTAATTTCTTATAATTGAAGACATAAGTGGATGAAGGTGATATGTCGCAAAATTCTAATTTCGAGAAAATTGAGTTCAAAGTTTCGCATAAACATTTTAAGATATTTCAAAACGCCTTACATGTATTTATCCAATAAGGGTGTCTGGCGGCTCCAACCGTTTAATATTTTTAAAATAGGAGAGAAATTAAAGAATAAAATGTATTTTTAGTACTTTATTTAAGAAAAACTGAACATAACCCCTTCTTCCGCAAAGAAAATTTTAATCAGTTTGAGAAAATTAAGTCTGAAGGAGACAAGTTACTTAAGAAATTAGAAAAAAAAAACAAAAAATTACGAAAATCGATTATTCTTCTTCAAGAATGGACTGATAACAATATCGATATTCCGGTTTAACAAATTTTAGTTGGTCCTTAATATTAGTTTTTTTTTTTATACTGATACAGTACCATATTTTCCATTCACACGTGGTACCTCAAAATTTGGATTAATTTGACCCCTTTTTTTAAAATGTCAACTTTCTGGAACGGTGTCATTTGGTCGTATGACTCTTTGTATAAATATGAACCGTATACATCAATTCTGATCCATTTCACGCCATCCCTAAAACAAATTTTTCCATTATTTGTATTTATTTTCCTGTTAATCAAATTTAAATTCACTTGCAAATCGTTTATTTTCCTGAAATGGTCAGTCATATCAATAACTATATTGTTTCGTGAAGCTTTGTTTATAATGGTTCGGTATTGTTCAGGTGCATAGATTGTATCATTTTTTCGAAGCACTTTTTCGATCCTCCCAAAATCTCGATCCGAATCCAAATATGAATGTCCCACTTCGAGAAATTTGTGGTCTATTATTTTAAAATATCCATTTAAGATCAAGTACTGGTAAAGACATATTAAATTGAAATTTTTGTTGTGTCCGGCACATGAATCCGACCAAATTCTAGATCTTGTTGATAAACTCTGTCACCTATCTCACTAGAAGGTTGAGAAGTGAAGGAGCTTGAAGAGCTTTCTGGTATAAAAACATCATCACTTCCTGAAGAAAAATCTTTGTCATTTTCATCAGAAAAAGTTGCATTTTCAAGAACAGTATAGATTTTTTTATTTCGCAAAGGAACTTCGAATGTTTATTAATTCAAATTGGGAATCTTCTATTATATCTGGATCTCTGACACCTAACGAACTGGATGTATGCGTTTCATTATTTTCTGAACTTATTTCATGATCGATAAAAAATCAATTACCGACTCGTGCGTCCGATTGCCAAAAGAGCGGGAATGAACGGAATGGAATGTTGACGCCGTTTTACGAATGAAAGTGAAATGTGCAGCACATATGTAACACCTTCATTCACTGAAAGTGCTGTGCAATGCCACATAGCTCCTTCATCCATTGCAGAAAAGTTAACTTTTTACTTTTTAGGCATCTGCAAAAATGTTATGTGCCCATGCCACATTCATCCAATATTGATTTAAAGAAACAGTGTACATGACACCTTCATCAAGTAGTGAATTTCTAAAATAGCCACAAACTTGGTTGTTTTAAAGTTTAAAATTGTTCGTATGCACATAACACCATCATTCATGCATAAAACAGCGAAAATCTGAAAATGCGACATATCACCTTCATCCACTCATGTCTTCAATTGTGTGATAGACAATAAGGCATGTTATGCTTTTTATTATTTTATTGCCGAATCACCATAAAAAGACGAAAGAAAAAAAATGGAAATACTTTGAAATAATGAAATAAATGTATGCAAATTAATAAAAAGAATAAAGCGGTCAAAGTAATAATTGAGGGAGGCCTTTGCACAGTAGTGGGACAGTACAGCCTATTAAAAAAAAGTCATTTGTTAAAAAATGTACAGAAAAATATAAATTTATTAACTTTGCGGTCGTAACATACGCTAGACCATATATATAATTTGTTACGTTGAAAATATTCTTTTTCATTTAAGCTTAAATTGTACGTATAATAAATGCTAAAAAAATATAACAATTGTAAAACACATCATAATATTATTATCTGAGAGTACAAATAAAAGTAATATAAAAAAGCTCTTATTCTACGCTTTAAAAGCCTTAACATCAAATTTATATTTTTAAGGGGTTATTCACAAACGCTATTTCACGTGAGTAAATTATTACCGAAATAGCGACTGATTAACCATTTTTTTTGACGTTTAAACGTCTCTTAACGTTAACCAACGTTTATGAATAGACACCCTAATACTATAATATACTTAATCCCTAAGAATGGCCTGTTCAGCCATGATCCACACGCACAATAAATCCTGTGTAGACAAGGCTTTGTTTAATTTTAATATCTAACAGTTCAACGAGTAAATATCTCAATTATCAAAAATGTAGAGGCTAGTAGAAGAAAGCATTTATAAACTTGTTAACTTTCAGGCACATATAAATGAAGACTTTTATGTAACTTTAATTAGGCACATTTTCGCAAATTAATAAATGTACGAGAACATTCTTCAGCTACGAGACGGAATTTTTGTATCATATTTTAAGTTACCACTCAAAAGAGCAGCGTAGGTCATTTAATGCAGACCTTTAAGTATATATCTTAAGTACTAAAGTTATGTTAAAATATTTGTGTGTTAAGTTTATTATAATACGTCTTATTACCTAAATTCTAGTTCTTGCCTTCGCTACCATTAACTTCTTCCATTTAAATGAGATACATCTTACAGCTTCATTTTGAATGCAGACCAAACATTCATATTTAAACCAATCGAGATTATATCCTTCTATTAAAAAAATCCCCACCAGAGGGCACCACATTCGCTTGTACTCTTTGTAATTAAACATTCAAAAAATATTTTTTATTAAAAGTACCTAACTCTTTTTTCAATGTCTCTTTTTACTTTTTTTTATTTTACTGCCGAATACGAGGCTTTTGGCAAATTTTTATTAACTTTATAATGTGCTTCTTATTTGTGCAGAATACACGGTTAGTCGAAAACGACACAAGAAATGAATAGTTAATGTATAGTAGTAAGCGTCAAGATGCACAAATATTAACCATCGTATACAGAAAGTTGAGGCCAACGCAGACCATCAAAACGGAAATGAATTAACATAAAAAAGTCAAATCTAAACACTTGACCATACGGTTGAAATTGGTGTGATAAAATAGAGATAGCTTTGAACAACGAGAATGCCACAGATCATGAAGTAGTAAGTGTGCAGTGATAATACGCGGATTGCAATATCACTCGAATTACAAGGTGTGACGGGAATAAGAACCACCATGATTCTTCTGACCTTATCCCAATTTATTTGGGGTTGAGACAGCATGTCTTCATCTTGGAATTAGAACCGTCGTGACGAAATTCCATAATCTCTGTAGAAGCAGTGGCATTGATTTTGCAATGGGTGGCTTACAACTTTATAGCCTAATTTTAGAAGCCTTTAGGCTTGTACATGTGGTATCTAAGTGCAGAAAAAATAAGTGGTAAGTTCCAGCTTACTCACTTTGGTGGCTATCATTGCGTAACGCATGAATTTGATCGCCAAAAATACTGTAGCAGAATACCTAATCCGAACGAATTCGAAATCGCGACCCTCTACATACAGGGTGGCACCGACATTACGACAGTAAATTAAACTGCGTACCTCATGACGTTCCCAGTCTGCGTACAAAAATTCATTCGAATATATCCTAGATTAGTCACATGACATTATTTTTCATATTCGCAATTTTCTACATGATGCAGATTAATAGGCTAGCACTGACAGGTTAACGACCCCTGCATCGGTATAAACACTAACCACATATTGCCAACTCGCTATTTCAAAAACCTGTGTAAAATTCGTTCCTTAAATGTTATTTCAAGACGCGAATTAGTGATAATTATACTTAAGGTTAGTAAACCAATATTTATAAATGGTGTTGTATTTTGTTAACAGTTTTATGCTATTTAGTTTGCTTGAGAAAATGTATTTTTTAAATTTCGATGCTATGATTTTTTTGATACTTTAAAAATATTCCTACGAACTAGTATTACCAGTGTTTTCATTTATTGTCGTATTGTCGGTGCCACCCTGTATATTGAGACGCAATTCCGCATATTATCACTGCACTTAATACGTCAATGATGAGGTACTAATCGAGGTGGTTTGTTTTCATTTAGGTTCTTTCTCATCGTGGTTTGCTTTCTCATTTTCCTTTTCTTTACTGTCGCTGTCTCCTTTCTTTTGAATGTTTTCTCTCTGTTTTTCGTCGGGGTATTTCATAAACTCAGGGTTATATGGCGGGGGCTCTGAGTTATCATCTAAGGGTAGTTTTTCTGTAAACAAAGATATTACTTTTTACGCTGAATAATATGGGACCCTATGAAACTGGAAGTTTTAATTACGTTGGATTTTCAAAGCTCGTTTATCATTTATTTAAATAAATAAGTCAGACTGATAACCAATCTTACCAAGGGTATCTTATATATATATGTATAACCCAGTGCTAACTGCGTTTTGTGGAGGTTAGATGGCAGTCTCTTCATGTAAAATACTGGTATTCAGCTGCAACCGGCTTGACTGGAACCCGATGCCAACATAGTTGGCCCTGACTATGTTGGGGTCGGCCATCGACCATCAGGCAATAATACTATCTCTATCTAAATTTCACCTATCATCCTTGGTTCTGACCCGCGTGTAAGGTTTCTTAGGCTCTCTTAAATGAGAAGAAACATAAAGAACAAAAAAAATAATAATAAAATATTGACTTACGTTCATCATTGCCTGGTGTAGAGGACTCTGGCGCGGAAGCAGTAGCGTACGGATTCGACCCTGGACTTGTTGGCTGTAATAAAAATACTGTGTGAAATATACATAAAACACACATGTTCGGATCAGGTCGCAGTTCACGCGGCAGCGAAATCGAATTTACGTCCGGGAAAAAACCGCTTGGGTTTAGCACGAATTGTGCCGAGCCGATTGTTTTGGGCGGCTTTGTGGGTTCAACAAATACTGCCGAATTGAATGTGGGTGCGAAAAAGTGTGTGGTACCCCTAAATTAGAGTAAGAACATAAACGTATTAAATCAAGACCTCAAAAAGTTTTAAAATGTTTGTGCATTTAAAATAGCATTATCATATAAGCTAAAGCTGAGATCTAGTAGCGTTAATTAGCACGTAAGTTGGCGAAGTGTTACTCCGGTCACTGTCACACTGCACAACGGTTAAACTTCATGTGCAAAATAGAGACAGACATGTCTGAGTCAATGCAAGTGCTAAGTCACATCGGCCTAGGTCGTCCAATTGTTTCAAAATTTTATCACTAGAACTTTGTTTGCGAAGTAAACGTTTACAAGATTGACTGTGTAAACAGAAATAAAATTTGTTACATGAAAAAACTTACATATGGTACACCGACTCCTGTAGGTAACAGCGGCATCTTAGATCCATCACCCGCTGGCATCCCGAAACCGATGGCTCCAGTCTTCAACGGAGTACCTCCTGAAGAATATGGCGGTACGGGACTGTGCCTAGCCCCTGGGTACGACGGGCCAAGGTTCGACTTAGACCCGAAAGGAGATTTGTCCGTGGAGTAAGGAGTGTTTGCAGGGTAAGGAGAGGGTCCTCCAGGGTAAGGAGGGTTTCCACCCAGGTAAGGAGATTTTTCACCTGGGTAAGGAGGATTACTATCCGGGTAAGGCGGGTTTGGCGGGTAAGGAGACACATTGGGGTATGGCTGATTTCCAGGAGGATAAGGAGAAGTCCTGCCACCAAGATTTGGAGTGGTCGGAAAGCCTACGTTACCAGGGTAAGGAGAATTATTGGGATAACCATTGCTATTAGGGTAAGGCGAATTTGGCAGTGGTTGATTCATGAGAGGCGGGGGAGGGTAACAGTTAGCATCCGGTGCAATCACCATAGGGTTCGGTAATTGATCGTGAAGTGGGTTCTGTACATTATCTTGGAAGCCGACTAAGGGGATGGTTCCAATGGTTATAGGATGGGTTTCATCAGTACCGTTGTGGCAACCACCGATTTCCGTTGATACCTGTGTCATATAAAAAAGACCGGCTGTAATCAAAACTGTAACATGAGTTACTACTCATTCTCCTGCCCTTATCCCAACTTATTTGGGGTCGGCGCAGAATGTCTTCTTCTTCCGTACTTCTCTATTATTCGTCATCTCAGCAGTCACCTCCTTGCTTGCCATATCATTCTTCACACAGTTCATTCATCGTTTCTTTGGTCTTCCTCCTTCATGAGATACTACTATGAGCAGTAATCTGATAAATACATTATTTGCATTTGAAACTAATACCGTATAGTAACAGTATGACTATCAAAATACTATGTTCGTGAGAACGTAGAATCTTAATCAAGACAGTAGGAGAAAATCACATTCAAAGTTGTTGCGTGTAATATATATTAGTGCTCGTGACTGTACCCTCGAATGTTTGGTTGACGGCTTCGTGAAAGTTCCGTTTACACCCTGTATAATACGGCAATACGGAATGGTGCTTACCTTGACACTGTACTCAATATCGATGAACCGGCATTTTTCAACATTATAGACGTCAATGGCGGGCACTTCCATCTCCACGGTCCAGTTACGCGTGGTGTGGCCGGGGATGGGACCCTTCTTGATCTCTGCCACCGTGTCGTGTTCATTGCGCTTCCCCGGCTGGGATATAGCCAGGAATGTCACGTCCTGGATGTACCAACATACATTACACTTATTAGTATTAACATACAGTATATCAACTACGAACATAATGTTCGGCATCAGCTCACAAGCTTCAGATAACAGGTTGAGGCTATTCGTGAGTCTGTGGCATCGATACAAGTATTCAAAAAAAGTATAGTTGTCAAACCTAACACCCGCAACTGATTAAAGGGCATCGTTGGTCTACTAGTTATATTTATGCTTATGTGACAAATATTACGCGAAAGTTTGTATGTATGGATGTGTGTTACTCTTTCACGCAAAAACTACTGAACGGATTTGGATGAAACTTGGCATACCTACAGATAGTTCATAACCTGGATTTAGACATATGTAGGCGGCACCCATTGTTGTTGAAATATGTTTGTGCTTTTTGTTCTTTCAATGTGTTTAAAATAAATAAATAAACAAGTTCACTGATACAACATGAATCTTTCGGGTGGTAAAGTGACGTTGACAGAGACGTTAGCTTCAATTTTAACCACATGCCAAAAGATCCTTGTACGGCTATAAGTGTCAAAACCCAATCGTACTTACCTGGAAAACGAACCCAGGAATGAGTTCCTGAATTCGTTGGTTAGCTGTAGCATTCTATAAGACCAACGAACGAAGCAGTCTAGTCAAGTTTAATATTAGTGGGTGGTACATCTAAAGTCTAAACAGACATAAGAGTTTAATTATTTGCATCAATACTTTGCCCAGGCTAGAGGCCTTACACTCAAGGCAACTCAAGGCACCCGCAGGATAGTCCGGTTAAGCAGACGACAACCTCTTAGGTTGACCTGCAAGATGCCGTGCCCAAAAAAAGCACAAATACTTTATTACAAATTACCTTTTTAATAGCGAACTTAATCTCATCGATCTTGACGTTGCTTTCGTTCTTGCAGGAGACCTCCATCGGTATGACCTGGCCAGGACAGTACCCCCCCACGGGCAACCTCACCGTCACCTCCGAGAATCCCGCACTTACGCACCAGCAGCAGTAGGTACTTGACAGGTCGAACTCAATCGGTTCCTGAATGAAGTAATGGCATTTCTTTAGAGACTGCATCCGCTGACACACAAAGCAATGGACGGCGTAAGAGGCATGGATGCACATGATTCTAGATGTCTAAGTGTAAAGTAAAAATGTTTCGTCGCTTTTATAAAATAAACATTTATTTCTTATTAGTTAGTAAGTTATTTTGTTGATAACACTATGGACTCACGTCTGAAATAAAGAATTTGAATTTACTTGAAAAATTGCAATACCTGCAAGGTCAAAATGTATGGAGCAGGCGATTTTGTTAAACAACCGAGGATACGTTTTAAAGTTAGAATCATGTATTGAATTGATTCTTGGTAACAGTTTGTGCGTCTATGCCCTTTACATCCTGTATAAGAAAACCAGTTCATAAATACATACATAAACTCACGCTTTTCCCCCATGGGGGTAGACAGAAAACACAGAACGCCACCTGCTACGATCCTTACATACCTACTCCTTTGGCCTCGTCTACGTTCATACATTTGGTCATACACGCACGCTGGTAGCGAGTACTACGGACCTGACCTTTCTGAGGAACCTCACCATAAAGGTCAGTGTATTTCTTTCTAGGGCTTCCCCTCCCGGCGTTGCCACTCACATCTGCCTTGTGTACCTTTCGTTAGTCGCATTTTACTCATCCTCTCCACGTGATCAAACGATCTAAGCATACTGTTTTCAGTTCATATTTATTGTAAACTAGCTGACCCGCGCAACTTCGTCTGCGTAACATTTTTTATTAATGCTCCGCGCCTATTGGTCGCAGCGTTATGTTTTATAGCCTATAACCTTCCTCGATAAATGGGTTATCCAAAAATAAAAGAATTTTTCAATTCGAACAATTAGTTCCTGAGATTAGCGCGTTCAACCAAACAAACTCTTCAGCTTTATAATATTAGTATAGATTATTGACAAAAGACATTTTGGAATACTCTGACTCTCTTACCCTGCAGGAATGGTACTCGTTCAAGTTCAACGGCGCGTGTACTCTGATAGGGACCCACTTGTCCTTATTCATCGTGAACATTCCAGAGGTCAACATGACCACCTTGACGCGATATCTGATGTGACCGTACGTCCCTTCGAATGTGGAGGGACAGTCGTTCGGGATGGGGCACTCGAATTTGAACTCGTGTTGACCTGCTGGGAGGTGGTTCTCGCCTGGGTTAAGAGAACAATGGGTTAGTCTGTTTTTAATGTGGGGGGCGAAGGAGTACCTACCAAGGTTGTTACTCTGTGCTAGCACAGAGTATAAACTTCGCAGATTCGTCCAAAAAAAAAACCCTTGAAATTGTTAACAAAATCCGATTGAAATAGGGAAGTAATATATTTTTTAATAATAAAGTAACAGCTAGTGTAACATAACATTACACCTGTAAAGCCGCGTCCGCAACGCAATATTATCGTGTTTTACTAACACAAAACATGTTTTTCTAACATAAAAGGGGCGTGGCCTAACATAAAATGTTTGCCGCGACGAACGGACAACATGTTAGAAAATGGGCGCAGCAGAACCGACGTTATGGTTATTGGTGTTATCTATGACAGGACATTCGATTTTAACAGTTTTTGACCTTTTGTGTTTGATAGTACTCTATAATAGCACACCTATCAAAAATATTTTTTGGGATGTAAGCAGCTCATGAAGTCATGAGCGACTATAATCAGTACACACTGTTATGGCACAATGAATACAACGAGCATCAATGATCTATTATGTTTCTGTTCAAGTCTAGATCTGTAGATCAGAGTACTGTCCTGTGGTACGTGTACACTACAGGGTAAAATTAAATTAGCTAGCAATACTTTGAACAGACGTAATGGTTAGGTATGGCTATAAAAGAAAAACGAAATAAGATTTAAATTTAAAACGAAAAATCATATTTTTTTTTAAATTTGTTTTATCATAATATCACGTATGTAATCACCGAAGGGTTAGGCAGAGTGTACCTTAAAGTGCACCCTTATTACGAAGAGACAGTCAGTTTTGTTTTATCATGCTAAGATGTCGACACTCATTGCTTCTGTTGAGTTTCACTAGCTAATTTATTTATTTATTTATTTATCATCTATGGAAGACTAACAGCTAACAAAACAGATTAAAAATAGTACGTGAGACTGACAGCCAATGATAAGTCTAAAACACAGGTAGGTGGTATTTAATAAGATCCATTATTTTTCCGTCGTATTTTAATACTCACATGATATTAATAATCCCTGAGGCATTAAGTCCGCCTATGTACAGTGTTTTTTTTATATATGTGCATACAGTTTAATAAATAAATAATAATTATTACATTCATCACGTATAAGTGAGGTAAGAGGCGGATAGTTATGTAATAAAACCAGTTTTCATTTGGTTTTGTTCTCAGAAAACATTCCTTGTAAGGCTCTTGAGCGCCGATTCCAAGGAAAAAGGTTCAATTTTTGTTATTTCTTTCAAGCCAATTAATTTTGGCAGGTTTTTACTTTAAACTTTTTTTACACCTGTTGCGGTAATTCTGTGCCACAGTTTCATGATGCTGATGAAACAAAAAAAAAGAAATCCAACCAATAAATGTCAGCTAACAGCAGTCCACATAAGGTTTTCGGATCACACGCCATTTAACTCGATATTCAACATTCATTAGAAGTGGGAAAAAACAATCATCAATCTTTACCATGTTCATTGCCGAATAGGAACTTTTTACTTCTAAAATACTCTTCGTTCGAGTCGTGGTGCACCGTTCGGTACTGTGTGCGATTGTTTACTCGCTGAGAGGTCGTCGTCGTCCAGTGCACTTTGCAGAAGCCTTTAAAATCCACATATATACCTGAAAAAAAGAAATACATCAATGTTGCACAATTATAGCCCCTACTTATGCACGTAGTTGAGAATGTTGAAATGGATATGTGGAGTGACGAGAATGGGTAAGTTGAGTTTGAAAACGGCGCCTAACCGAAAGCTCTATAGAAAAAATGAAAGGGAGTCAGTCGTCTGACCTGGTATGGGCGTGTGATGAGGAGGGATGAATCGCATGCGACTAAAAGAGTGGTATCAAAGGAGCAAGTGATACCAATGAATGTGTTGTGCTGACCCCAAGTAATATGGGGCAACGGCAGGAAGATGTTGATGTAGACCCAACTCAATGGTTTCTTTGAAAACAGTCTGGTCTTGTCTTTTTTATTCTTAGAAGATTTACACTTACACAAAAGAATAACTCATGGCATAGTAAAAAAAAGAGTATTTCGTTTTACTTGATGATTTTTCTTTTAATTTTGTCTGACGGCAACAGATCTTGATATTAGCTAGCCTGCAAGGTTGTAGCACATACATTTATGTATATCCACTTGTAGAAGTTATTTTGATATCATCTTGATCTTGCCTAGAAAATTAACTCCAGTTACACCAATGCTTATTTATTGTATGATAGTCCCCGACCGCCCATACTATCTGTGTCGACATTTAACCTTTTAATTACTGAGACGGTCCGGGTTTCATTCAGTGACCATTTTTTTTTCTTTTGTTTGGCAACTGTTTACATAAATGTCAGTGATAAAAAATATGCCATGTTTATATTTCTAGTAGTGGTTTGTTAGTACATTTGGTGCACATAATCTAAGATAAACATTTGATAAGTTCAGTGCAAATGAACTATTATAAATAGTATTATTATCTTCGGAAATAATAGTGATTAGATAGGGCTGAACTATAGTCATAGTTTGGTTATTGTTTTGAAAATAGAGATTTTTTGTGTGATATGGAAATTACGTTTGCTGCGATCGGAGGATCGAAAAAAAACCGAAATGATTTCAAATTGATTTAATTACTAATTTAAAGTTACAAAATTATTCCTATGAATGACGATTCCAAGTCGAAGTAGGACAATAGAATGATCATTCTTACAATTTATTGAACAAACATCAGTTTGCGAAATCGATTGACGTCATAGGTGCATTGGCAATAATATGTGTCAGTGCGGATGCAATATCAGCGATCTTCATATAGTAGCGCTATGTAATTCCTCCCCCTTAGAACGGCGACTATTTTAGCACGTTGAGTGAAAATGTTGCCGGAAGTCCGCCGGGACTTTCATTCTCTTCCAGGGTTGCGGCTGGTGGTTGCTGTTTCTTTTCCATAGTGTTCGTACGTCTGCGTAGGTAGCGCCGGGTCATTACGATGATAACGAGTATGCTTGCAATAGATAGTACTCCATAGAATGGGATCGTAGTGTGATAAAGTCCGTCGGTGAGCACGTTTTCAAGTTGAACAGGTTTCTGGATCATGAGTTGGTCCTGGATGCTGTGTAGTCCTTGGAGATCAATAGAGTTCAGATTGACGTGAGTAGCTGTGGTGGCCTGCTTCTCAGCATCATAGGGTATCTTCATTAATTTCAAGGGTTGGCCGTTAATTTCGTCGTAAACGTTCGCAATGGTGAACTCTTCAGATTTCAAATAACATCCAGTAGGAATCGTTGCAAGGTAACTACCCTGGAGCGATGTGTAGTCCTTCCGGTTACAAGTTAGTTGTATCTTCGTTTCTTGAGGAAAGGACAGGACGTAGTGTTGGTCGTCGAGCTTCTCCATGGCTTCTCTCATCAAGGTGACTGTGGTAAACCTGCAGGAGTCTTGTAGAACTTGGTTGGTGATTAACTCCTGGACGCAGTCAGCTTTGGTACGAATCTGGTGCGTAATGTCTTTCTCACAGAGGTACCAGTCTTTCGACTTCGGGCATTCAGCCTCTATGTACACATGTGACATCTCGTCAGTTGCAAGGAAAGGGAAGGGTGGAATAAGAGCCTGTGCATGTTTATTAGGTACCACAGAGAGTCTATAGATATCGTAACTATTTTTAGAAAAGATTGGGAATTTAAATACGAATACTATCTGCTTATCTACATAATATGATCCCGGTTTTATAATATCATAATAATCTCTAAGTTCTAGGTCTAAAACTTGCTCTTCGGCGTAAATAGTCTTAAGTTTTCTTACCATTGACTCTAGTATTTCTATGTCTATCATGGAGTGATGGGTACTACTCGCACGAATGAAAGCTAAACTATTCTCTATCCTGATTAATTCCTGAAATAAATCCTCTACGTTATCGCTTATAATTTCTAGTAATTGGGCAAAATGAGCATATTTTATTAAACTATTCTCACTTAATGCATTACTTTGTAATATAGTCTCTAAGGTGATATTAATTTTATTCTGGTTTTGTACTATCTGTGTAATTATGCTATTATATTTAGACATCCACTCCTTACTCATACTAATATGATCATTGAATTCGGTCGCTAATTTATTTTGGTTACGTTCTAAGATTTTAATTGCCTGATTATATTTTAGTGCATCCTCGTGATCTAGGTTCCCGGTTAAGCTTTTTATTATTGAACCTAGTCCATCGACAAGACCTCTTTTGGCTCTATTGGGTTCTAAAGATCGTAATTGTTTTAAGACATTGCCAAGTTTGTTAGTAAGATATTCCAACTGAATTTCGTATAGTGCGTAAGTGTCATTAGTCATTTGATTTTGACAGTTCCTTAGTTGGGTCTGTAAGGAATGAACATTGTTTTCGATATTACTTAGTTGTATGTACTGAATAAAGGTATGATGATGGGTCGTGATTTTCATTTGTCCAAGTTTAAAGGGTAGAAGTCCGGGTCCTTCGTCGAGGCTTTCAAGTCTTATCTCCTGGGGTCGCGTCATTGGGAGTATTGTTACCAGTAGGATCCTGTAACAATTTTGCTGATTTAGGTATACGCTTAAGTCTTGACTTCGCTATGGGGCCACGTTTTTTTGAAGTATAAATGTGAATCGGCAAGTCTGCTAAAACTGTGTCTTGTGTATATCGTGGGGCAGTCTTTTGTCGACTTGCAAGAGGGTTCGTTATAAATACTTGTTGTTGGGGCGCGTATTCTATTTCAGGTTCACGGGTTTCATTTCTTTTCTCAATTATCGCGGTACGATTAGCCAGTGATGACGAGTTAATGATGTCATAAACATGTTTCATTTTATCTCTATGGGCTTGTGTATACTGTTGTAATAAATGCTGTGTAAGGTCAATATCTTTACAGTCTCGGGGGTCAAAATGACCAGTCAGTAAGTCAAAGGGTCGACATCTTGTGAAGCTATGTATGGAGCTATTATAAGCTATTAGAGCATAGGGCACGAGATTAATTATTGGTTCGTCTTTAAACTGTAACTTAAGGAGTCTAAGATGTTCTAGAAGGGTTGAGTGTAGTCGTTCGATATTTCCGTTGTCGTTGGGTGAGTGAGCTAGTATTCTATGATGGTTGATGAAGCCTTGTGAATTCCATGAACAGTTGGTTTGTGAACTCTGTCCCATTGTCTGTGACAATAGTTATAGGGACGCCATGGTGGGTACAGTACTGCAAAAGGGCTTGTAATATGCTTATAGCTGTTCCGTCACGTAGGTGATAAGCTTGACCGTACTTTGTAAATACGTCGATAAATGTTACGTATTTTTCACCCTGTACGGTGAATAGATCCATATGGATTGTCTCGAACGGTTTGGTAGCCGGTGGTACAATGTTAAATTGGGGTCTTATCGGGTTTCTGTCGTACTTGGCCTGACCGCAAATCGTACATTCGTTTATAAATTTAGTTATCTGATCCTTCATCTTTGGCCAGTAATATTTACGGGATAAGGCTAAATGACACTCGGTAATTCCGCGATGGTTAGTTTTACCGTCATGATAGTGTCGTATTATCTCCTGTTGTCGAAGATAATCTTTCACATTTTCTAATTCAGATTTAGCTAGAACGAGATTTAAGGATGAACTTTTGAATTTGTCCTGCATAATCGGTATAATTGAGTACATGGCTAGAGGTGGGTTAACTAGAATAGCTGTCTTAACCTTGGGGTTAACGTACTCTTTTACGGCACAGATCACATCTTCCTCTAAGTTAGTTTCGGATAGCTGGATACTTATACGTGTATGGGTGTCAAATGGCTTAGTAACTACGGGTCGTTTTTTTACGTCACTTACTATGGTGAAGCATATCTGCCTGTTAAACTTATTTAATGGCTCGTCAGTTATGGGAATTTCTAGGATAGGGTTCTCAACGCTTGTATGTACTGTTTCGGTTGAGGAGTTTGTTTTGCCAAGGATGGTTTCTGATGGATTACCCATTAAGGAGTTGAGTTCATCAATTTCCTCTATTAAGGACATGGCTTCTTTAGTGTGAATTTCAATGCGAGAAAGGGCGTCAGCATTTGTATTAGATTTCCCTTTCTTGTAAATAACTGAAAAGTCGTATTCGCTAAGTCTAAGTCTCCATCTTGTCAGTCGGGAATTTGGTTCTTTCATGTTCATCATCCATTGTAGTGGCTTATGGTCAGTAAAAATTTTAAATTTGCGTCCAAATAGGTAGGGTCTGAAATATTTCGTAGCCCAAACTATGGCAAGTAATTCCTTCTCTATAGTACTATAGTTCATTTCGCTTTCGTTTAAAGTTCGGGATGCATAACAGATAGGTTTGTCCGAGTTTATAGGCCCTTGGGATAAGACAGCGCCGATGGCTACATTTGAAGCGTCAGTCGTCAAGTTGAAGTCTTTACTGAAGTCTGGATACTGTAGGATGGGGTCATTAGTCAGGAGTGTCTTGCATCTTTCGAAACAATTCACGTATTCGGAGTCAAGGGAGATTTTTCGTCCTTTTTTCAGACATTGAGTAAGCGGTTTTGTAGTTCGGGCAAAGTCAGGAATAAATTTTCGATAATAACCAAGAAGGCCCAGGAATTGTTTGATTTCTTTCGGTGTTTTTGGAATGGGATATTTCTTAATTGCAGATATTTTATCGGGATTTGGCTTAATGCCGTCTTTACTAATGATATGACCTAGATAAGCTGTTTCAAGTTTCAGGAATTCGGATTTGTCCATCTGGATTTTAAAGTTGGACTCTCGGAGCCTCTGGAATACCTTTTCGAGATTAATTATATGTTCCTGAAGGGATGTGCTGAAGACGATGATGTCATCTAAATAGACAAGACATATCTCGTTTTGGAGTCCTCTGAGGACATTATCCATCACACGTTGAAACGTGGACGGCGAATTTTTTAGTCCCATCGGCATTCTGAGAAATTCAAAATGACCGTGTTCTACATTGAATGCGGTTTTTTCTACATCTTGAGGGTGCATTTCCACTTGGTAGAATCCACTTGCCAAATCCAAGGTCGTAAAGTAGTGGCATTTACCTAATTTGTCGAGAACGTCATTGATGTTGGGTATGGGGTACTTATCGTCTAGGGTTTTCTCGTTTAACTTACGGAAGTCAACTACGAGACGCCATTTTTGCTTTCCTGAGGCATCTATTTTCTTTGGAACCACCCAGATAGGCGAGCTCCATGCGGATTCTGATGGTCGTATGATACCTTGATCAAGCATTTTAGTTATTTGGTCCCTAACTTCTTGTCGGTGTACAAATGGATACCGGTAGCTTTTAGCGTGCACCGGAACGTCGTCGGTAGTTCTTATTCGATGCTTTATCTTGTTTGTAAAAGTTAGTCCCTCACCTTCGATATAAAAAACATCCGAGTAACGGGAACAAAGAGCTATCAGGTTAGCCATTTCCTCTGGGTTTAGGTGATCAGTTCTTAAACGCGATATTACCTCCTCCGCACGTGTCGATGTTTGTTGAGTACTACTGCACTCAATATTAAATAATTCCGCGTGCGCTGGGCGATCGATTGAAAATATTACGTCATTTAGTGTCGGGTTTTCGATTTCCAGGTAGCCACGGTTACGACTTACGGTAGTAATACATTCATGAATTATGCAATTGCAAAAGATTTGTTCCCGAATTAACACGTCGCCTTCTGGCACATCTATGGGGATACGGATAACCTTAGTACTCCTAGCTGGTATAATATCTTCGTATAAATTTACGTTACACGAGTTATACATTACAATAGGGTTTATTGCAGATCGAGTCACTAACGTATTTTCTTTCAAATCTATGCGAGCTTCCCAATCATTTAACAGATCTAAACCGATGAGACCATCGAAATAGTCATGAAACCGATAGATGAACAACTTCATGGTTTTGGCGTCATTAAACTCCGCAAAACATGGCAAGGTTATAGAATAGTCGTTCCTGCTTGTTGCATGTATGTTGGTTACCTCAAAAGGGTCGAAATTCAAGGGGTATTCGGCGAAATATTTTTCGACAGCTTCGGGGCTAATAAAGGACTGATTGGCACCTGTGTCTATTAGAAGTTTTAAAGGTGGGTCCCTAGTTTGTATATAGGGAAGTTGCCTCTGTGTCTGAAGGTTTAATTCTATTTTGGTTTTTGCGACATCGAAGCCTCCTGAAAATCCTGTTGAGTATGGTTAGTTGCACCCGTTTGCGATTCATCAAATACTTGGTCGTTCATTGTCACGTTATAATAAGTCGAGTCAGCGGCGAGACTACTCGGGTCAGAGACATTGTCATTGTAGTCGGTATAGTAATTGTACACCGGTTCGTAGTAATAGTTGTAATATGAGTCGTCATGTGTCATGCACTCATTCATATTCATTTCTCGGGCTTTAAAATAATTCGAAGGTGGTGGATTTCCAAACCTATTCCAATCTTGGGCTGCTGGCTGATTTATTGGAGGTAGGGGTTTAGGAGTAAATCGTTGAACACCACTCATTGGCTGAGGGCCTTGAGGTGCATTATTTCGGGGTGTTAGTCTAAATAGGTTACTACGGGGGTTGTAGTTAGGTGGTGCCGCACTGAACATTCTTTGCGTGCTCGTTGGCATACGCTGTTGATGTTGTGCTGGTGCAGGGAATTTAAAAGGCTGAGGTGCGGGTCCCGCTGGACGCTGGCCCATGGGTAATGGCCAATTAGGTATTGGTGTCGGGAAGTTATAAGGTCGTGGGGTAAAAGCTATAGGTGGTTGAGTGGGATGAGCGACTTTAGGAGGAGCTTGGGCTTTTGGGGTCTCGCGTTGTTGCAAGTACATTACATTGAGTTCCTCTTGAACGAACTCTAGCGCCTTTTCTATTGTTGGTGGGCGCATGCAACGTATGCGGGATCCTAAAGGTTCTTTTAACCCTCGGACATATGCCTGCATGGTAACCTTTTTATATAAGTCGCGTTTCGCTTCTACAGTCGTCGGTACAGTTTCATGTAAAGTCACGTAAGTCATGATCGTACTAAACAACGTTTGGCAATGATCATAGAATTCTTGTGGCGTTTTATTACCCTGAGTGGCTAAAGAGAGGTCGTTGTACAATGCGGTTTCATCACGCTGATCTGAAAAATTGTTAATCAAGGCAGTTCGAATGCCTAGCCAGCTCTCTGGTATTCCATTGGCATTAATAGTGCATGCCGCGGTCCCAGTTATTTTGTTAAGTATCCCGTTTATTAAGCATAAGTTGGAAAATTCACTGCCGGGTGTATTACTTAAGTACTGCGCAGCTAACGAATCACAGATTCTAATGAAACGGGTAAGGATGTTCGGGTTGCCGTCAAACTCTGGAATAAGGCGAAGAGCCTTGTAGATAGTATCTGGGTCATTCTGAGTCATATTGTCTAATTCTAAGTTATCTAAAGTTATATCTCTATTTATATCTACTGTACGTTGGCGAGCCTGTCGTGATTCAGGCTCCCGTGCACTGGAGGCCCTTGGATGATAAATCTTGAGGTTTAAGATTGAAAGGGATGCAACACGAGAATGTTTCAAGTGTACTTACAGGTATCTCATTTCTGGTTCCTCTCCGTGAATCGATGGCTAGATTCTCCTTCTGGTCTGCAGCAGGTCCGTAGGTTCAGGATACTCGTGATGTGACTTGATAGCCGCCCAGGTGACTCGCGATCTTGGTGATCGATATGAGATTGATTCTAACGCGATTCGCGAACCGGCCCGCGAGTATCCTACCGACTGCGCCAATTACGTTTGCTGCGATCGGAGGATCGAAAAAAAACCGAAATGATTTCAAATTGATTTAATTACTAATTTAAAGTTACAAAATTATTCCTATGAATGACGATTCCAAGTCGAAGTAGGACAATAGAATGATCATTCTTACAATTTATTGAACAAACATCAGTTTGCGAAATCGATTGACGTCATAGGTGCATTGGCAATAATATGTGTCAGTGCGGATGCAATATCAGCGATCTTCATATAGTAGCGCTATGTAATTTGGATGATATGGACGATATTTATTTATTTATAACCTGGATTAACACATAGGATACTTTTTATCCCGGTAGTACGATCCCGTGGGACAATTACCGAACTCTATGCGGGCGAAGCCACGGGCATCAGCTAGTATTAAAAAAAATTAGTAACCCAGTTTTATCTTAAAATACTGCACAGTTGCACTGCATTTAATGCAAAATATAAGCAATTATTTTATTACAAAAACCCTAACAAGTGCACAACAGGAACATTGTTAATTTTTATGTTATCAAATAATAATAATAATTGTTTTAATGATAAGGCTTGATAATTGGTAACCCAGCAATAATTATCTGAGGTTTAATGAATTAATTAGTTGCTATTGGGTCAGCCATTAATGATACAGTTAAAATGGTCTGGTTAGTATGCAAGTACCAGATTCCGGTGAGCATTTGAATCAGATACAGTTAGATTTTCATAGATAAACAGAAATTTAAAAAAAAAACATTAGTAGCCTGTGGTAGTGTGGTGTCCGACTGTAGGGTAAAAGCCTCCCAACCCTCTTTCTGCTTGTCTCTATTTGAAGTTTCTAACTACAAGTTCTCAGACAGGTAGAGGCTAGCTGCTTAACCAGCTATATCCGACTTGGCTTTTTGCGATGTTGCTTGTCATTCAGACAGACCCATCGGGACAAAAATAACATTTTAATTTTAAAAAGCAAGTCATGACATGATCTTTTAGAATAAAACTTTGTTTACAATTTTTCTTATACATTTCTAATATAACTATGTGTATTAAAGAGTTATATCTTTCAGTGAACATATTTTGCATTACATCACTAGACACCGCAAACATTACTGCCAAAACTATTTGACATGGACACATGCTCAGATTTTAATTATTTGTTAAAAATGTATCTTAAGTTATTATAATTTGACTACTTCATACTAAACTCTGCAATTACGTAAATCAAGATTAATTACTAGTGAAAAATTTTGGTTAAAAATTAAAAAAATATATAATTTATGTTCACAAATATTGAACCCATATATTGTTTCCATTTTTTTTAACAAATAATTAATTTTGAAACCAATTTGCTCTTGTTTGTATTATGGACCAAGACCAGCAAATTTCCAAGAATTCTTATCTTGAATAGAATCCTCTAATATAATAAAATAATTATGCTTGTTTACAGTAAAGTGTAGTATTGAAAAAGTTTTAATTCAACTTTTATTAAGTTTTAAAATACAAGGTATTTTGTTAAAACATTTAACACAGTGCCCCATACAATATGTTTGTACTTAGACAATGTAAAATAAGGTTGATCTATGTTATTTTTATTTCTAGTACTAGCTGTACCTGGCATGCGTTGCAATGCACTTTTCCCTACCTAGTACTGCCTCCTTGTATTTTTTACTACTCTACCCACCTACCCACCTACTACCCCACCCTACTCACCTACCCTTCCTTTGTTCCTACCTACCTACTCTACCCACCTACCTACCCTTCATAAACCTTCCCTGGCGTATTTAGAACAAATCTGCAAAATTTCATCAAAATTGGTTCAGTAGTCTTGGAGTCTAAAAGTTTCAAACATCTGAACAGACATTGGTTTTTAAATGTATAAGTAGATTATAATTATGTCTATCTCTCATACAGTCAAATCTAAACATTGTATTTAGTTGTCATTGTAAGTAAATATCTAAATTGTTTTTGGTAAAATAAAATAATTAAAAAAAATCTCAAACAAAGGATACAACTACATGTATGTATAATTTTCAGTTCCACATGGCATCTTTGGTGTCAAGGCCAAACGTCTAGCTACGCAGACATAAAAAAAAGAAGATATTGTATGGTATACAAGATATTGTATACGTAACAATCCTTATCTGTGTTGCTATGGTGCTGCTTATTACATTTTACTCTATTGTTTATTACTGGTTGCATTTTTTTGTATAGATGAAGTTTTGTTGTACAAAAGGATAAAAAAAAACATTTATGCAAAAAAGAGTTTCATGCTAAGCTTGAAACATTGAATTTGATGGTCAACAATAACAAATTCAAAGTTTACTGGACTACAATGATTACAAATTAATTATTTATTTGGTCTAAAATTGAATTTCAGCGTGAAGTGGGTACAATAATTGGTTTAATTATTGAAATAGGAGGTAGCACATCAAAAACACAATGAAGCACTTTCTATGAATTCTATAGCATATCCTTGAACATTTGCATGACAATATGCATAACTTACGATGATAGATTTTTGGCTACTATCATGGCCTGGTTTTACTGAATATCATAATAATAGGTCAACTTCAACAATGGTCTAAATTGGTCGATTGAAGATAAAATTCAAGGACATTGTGGTAAACATTTATAACCTACACACGAAGCCGGCGCAGCTATAAATTTTTTGTTAATTCAAATGAGGATCTTTTTTGGACAGTGTGTTAATGAAATAGGCGCAAACACATACCATGAATAGTTTTCACTTTGCCCTGGGAGAACATCACTCGCCCGTATACAGTCTGACCGGCATAATAAGCACCATTTTCTCTGTCTAAAACTATTTGACCATCATCAAACCCCATCTTAAAAATGTGAAAATAATTTCATAAAAAATATAACAACACCCCACCCTCTGTTGAATGAAACTGACATTGCCAAAATTGTGGCGTTGTTGGTTGGTTGGATGACATTGACAGTGAAGTTCAGTGAACATTGAAAAATATAACCATATTTTTTGCGCTGACAACCAATCCAAAATTGTCAAAAAGTTGTAATTGAGTCCTATTACAGTTATTTGAAAATTCATAACACTTTGTTATTACGAAATAAAAATTAAAATCTATTTTTAAGCGGTCGATTTCATTCACGTAATCACCTTGTAACCGGAAACGTTGAAGGCAACGAATCATTCAGTCACTGCTAGGCGAAGCCGGCGAAGCATAGAACATGCTTAGAATTGCTTTCATTCATTCAGTTAGTTGTCAAATAGACGGCAAAGCGGGTGTTTGTTCAAAATAGCTCCAACACGCCGTCTGCGTGCTTTTAATTCCATCACATATTTTACAATATTCGTAACAGAAAACCACATTGTTTCGATATTTCCTTAAATCATATGCGTTTTTATAACACGATCAACGCTTTTTGCAGGCGAATAAATGTTATCAGTGCCTTGTGTTTATAAACCTAGAGACGTTTTTCAAAATTAAAAATAATGTGCTAATACAATAATTTGTTGTATTTGAACCTACTTTAAAGATGGGTTCGCCACAGAAGGACATAGAGTTGAGCCCTGTGAAGCCTGAGGCTCACACGAGCACTGCTACAGAGAAGTTGAATGTGCCGGTAAACGATGAAGAAGACGTTATTATTGGGAGATTTCGGAAGATCAGTTCAGCGAAGTCTATGGCGGCAACAAATGGGAACATTCAGTACCCTACGGCTGCGGACGTGCCGCTGAGGAGCGACGACTTGGAGGCCGGGCTCCACTTTAAATCCTCGCCTGGAGAAAATGACCGGTTGCTGCCCGAGGGTGTGTCCAACGGCTCCGTTACGGTACAGTCGCGCTCGCCAGTCACCAAAAGTAGCTTTCGAGATGTGGAGAAGCCATCCAGGTTCAAGGATCAACCATCTGCTACTAGATTTCAAGTGAGTTTTATCAGATTTTTCTTACTGGTTGTGGTAGTACATAAAATGACTATAATTTATATTTCTCAGCTAGAATTTCAGCTATTTATTAGTTTTTTTTTTTAAATTAAATACATAAATGTGATTGATGCATAGATTAATTCTAGATGACGTTAATGATCTAAACTAATACGGTTAAATTAAAAATAAGGACAGATAATTTAAAAGAATTCACCTCATCAATATTAATAAGTTTTTAAATAGAATTGAATTCAATAAAAAACCAAGCCAGTTACACAGTACACCACCTTGTCTGTGGAAAAATTATAGATAACTTGTTTGCAGCATAACAAATTCAAAACATTGTTTTTTATCATCCCATGACACATTCCTCTTCATAAATAACTCCACATAATCATTATTTGTGGCATTCTTTTATCCCCTATCCATATTTAATTACTTGTGCAGTTTGTACGGGCAACACAATAACTGAAACAAGCCATGAATGGCCCATCCAAATAAGATAAAACAGACGATACTAAACAAACAAAGAGACTCAAGTGGACAATATTTTGAAACAATGCACAGATAAAATCCTCTTGTTGTGTAATCTGCATGTTATTCATGATATATGTCTACACACAATAAAATTGTGGTATCACCGGATATTATCACAAGTATGTACAACCACACTCACTGACGATTGACCACGTTTTAACCTTGGGCATAAGGGTGAAAAGTGGTCAACCTTCAGTGATTGCGGTAGTGCCGGAAGTACATAAATAAGCTCAAGCATCTTTCCCATGGAGTTAGGCAAAAACTTCAGACCGTAACGATCACTATCTGCCTAGCTTTTTTGGTCAGCTTCCAGTCTAACAGTGAGCCACCGACTACAGTCAAAATCAAAAATAATTGTAAGTCAGGCTGAGCCTTAGCATTTTTTGAACATCATAATTGTATTTAAGGTAATCCCCCAAAACGTTCACCCTTTAACACTTCGTTGTTTTTTAACCGGGAAGAAGAACTGAAGATGACATGATCCAGGAAGATGCGCCAAAGAGAATTTGAATTTCGCGGGCTACGCCGGCTTTCACCTTAAATGCTCTTTTCACTTCGTCTTTAAGTATTCATACAGAGCTTACAGAGATTAGTGAAAGCTTGAGAGCTATTTATTGTAACTTGTTTTGGGAACACGGACGCGTGCGATAGTTATTGCCGTTATTGGACGCATGCGCACGTTTAGAGCATGCCTTAAACCACGTGGCACAAACACATTTCTTCAAGACACTCATTACGCAAACTCCCTCTCCGTCCCGAATAACGTTTGACGCGACTGTAACTTCGACTTGATTTGCGATTCGTTCTGTCTTTGGACGTACTTATGCGTTTCTGAGCATACCTTGTGCTTTACTGCCTCACTGCTAAGCACAAGTTATGCGCTACTGTTTAGCGTGATTATATGCGTTACTGCGTTTGGCATGCTCTTACCATTTATGCGGTAGCGTACGACACTTGATGTGTGCGTTTTAGACTCCTAAGGTAGCAAATAAAGCAAATTATTCGGGCGAGTAAAGATTGAGCCCATTCAGCTGTCGAGATAAACTTGACGATTATGACGTCGCGTCGTCGTGATGTATATTTACCCTAATAAATACCTAGGTCCGATGCAATATTTCGCCAGAAAACATAAATCAACTGCTTTACGAAACAGTTTTAACGTAACACTCTCTTTTATCCGTAGACAAACAGGATCAAGAACCCACCTACATTTTCTTGTATGCACTACTAGACCTTGAGATCCCTAGTAGAATGTTCTTCCGTCTAAGTTGAAATCAATAAAATCCGGTTCAAACTAGTCTGGTTTGCACTGGGGTGTTGATCAAACCTGGGCCATAGTAAAGCGGTTATTTACGCTCCATAACTCAAACAAGACGTTGAACAATATCGACCACTCCATGAATATTTCCACCATATGTTTAATGAAGGAAAGTTTACAGTCTTCATGTGCTAAAATGATTAATTACTGTACTGGCTGGCCATCTGCCCACCGGATGTAAATCAACCTTGGCCCTTGTTAAAGAGTTTCTTCCGGGTTCTGGGCAAGCACTACGAGCATAAATCACTCCTGCTAAGCAGCATTTGACTATTTTCCATGTGTATGTTCTGTATTAAAAAAACCTTAGACATTCTTCCCAGAAATTACGCGATATCTTGGAATAAATTACTGTCAAGACGGAATTAAACGGTTCATCTTAAGTGAATCATTTAAAGTCAAAGACGATGACTGATGAGCATTGAGCAGTGAATGTCAGGCCCAAAGACCAATTCCCTTTACTTCCCGTCCATGTGTTACTGAACGCTGACATGCTCGGTCGCGAAGCAGTCGGTCTAGGTCATAGGCGCCTACTTGTACGCTACCAATAAATCATAATAGCGGCAAATTGGATAAGTGCACGGGCGGCGGCAAGCTTCCTCTTGCCTCGTCCGTGCTCGTGTCTTACGGGCCCCGGTAAGAATGGACGCATTAGCTGACGATTGCTCTAGGGCAATACGGAACGATTGTGGATGATTCAATGTTCTCAGGCTCCTCTTTGTTTGTAAGGACGGAAGAAACAATGGGAATGAGGAGTCTTCTAAATAAGAAAGTTTTCGGATTACAACTCTTGCCATATAAATCATCAAATAGCTCAAAAAAAATGGTATAAACATCTCTGCCAACATTTTCGGGGAATACTGGCATATGTAGTTATGTTACTCCTCAAGCATTAATCTTTGCTGAGGAGCGTCACTGGCATTTCTGGAGGTGATGTCTTGCAGACACTCATTGTTCCGAGTTTATGCGAAGTTGGTAGAAGTTGAATCGTCATTCTTACAGGAAATATTAAGAAGTTGTAATAAATGTACCTAAGTGGGACTGACCATGTCCGTAAAATGAGCGCATATCCAGACACGTGTCTCTCAGGTGTACGGTTTCGTAGCATTAATCATAAAAGAGCAGTTCCTTATTAACCACAACGAGTAGTTCGTTCTTTGCCTTCGTCCAAAATTGCAAGGGATGATAGTTGAACCATATTGGTATTAGAATATTAGTTCTTACCCTGCTCCGAAAATCATAGGTAGTTTGTTTATAGAGCCTTTCTTTAGTTATAGCTTCTGTATGTCAATAGTCATTGCAAGCATGGTGACGTAGAAGACCCCTGAAGACATCTAACTGTTCTGCCCAGATGCATACTATACGGCGCACTATTTTTACGCGTTGTGACTTTCATTGTTTATTAGTATTTTTACGATCACTCAAGTGCACTTAGCATCTGCTACCGTACGTGGAAATATAATGACTTAAAAGACTTTAGTGTATGTATGGGTATCCTCCAAATATGCACGTGGATACTAAAAACATCACAACACAACACAATGGAAATTAATTGTTATTTGTTTGTCTTCGTATTCAGTATTGGACCGTCAATTACAGCAGTTAAAACGATTATGGTCGTAGCTTAACGTTACAAAATGATCTATTCAACAGACTGTATTATTCAAACTGCAGAAAGTGCTCAAAGAAAAGATTTATAAGAGAATGCAGTGACTATTAACGAATCTGTTGACAGAGGAGAATGGAAGAACAAAACGTGTTGCGCCAAACCGACATAACACGGGTCACAGGGCAAGAAGAAGAAGTTGAGAAAGTGCTCAAAATAGGATCGGTCTTGGAGCGCTATGTGCTACTGACATTCTACCAACAGTTACTATGTTTGTTATAAAGAATTGCATTGTTACCTTTTGACACAGTGTGCCGAAAGGCAAAAGTGCTTTTATTACTATTTTATGAGTCAGTTCACGTGCGCGGACGTGAAATTACGTTGAAGAAAACGCACTTGCTACTGGGCGATGAAGGTCGCATTAAACGTACGTTTTTGGAAAAATGTTTAGACGTTGCCGAGGAGCTCGTTGCTAAATAATAACAGCCGCTCGGTTCGGTCTTCAGGTTAAGCCGCGCTTGCCTAGGTCGGCCCGTGGATGGGTGACCATCCAATACATACCGAGTTTCCTCCGTGTCTCGGAAAGACGTTAAGCTGTTGGTCCCGGCTGTCATTTGTAGATCTTTGACAGTCGCTACAGGTAGTCGTGGCCCGAAAGTCTGACAACCAGTCTTATCAAGGGGTATCGTATTACCCAGTACTACCTGGGTTGTGAAGGTCAAATAGGCAGTCGCTCCATGTAAAATACTGGTATTCAGCTGCATCCGGTTAGACTGGAGCCGACCTCAACATAGTTAGGAAAAGGCTAGGCAGATGATGATGTTTAGACGTTGCCACGTGGTTCAAGACGAGGTATTTTCGGAAAGGGTATTCATTTAAAGCTACAACTGTATTATTTAGTCATTCCTCTGAACCAAATTGTTTGCTTTGAATTAGGGCTCTTCCTGATTTGCACTGTTGTTCTCGATATTGCTGAGCATAATTCTAACCTCATAACCTGATAGCGAAGTAGGTATGCGTAACTTTTGTAGATTCTTCTTTGGTTCGCCACATACTTATCAGCGCATTTCACAGTCCATTACATCTTTTGAAAAGTACTAGTGCAAATTGTAGCTCGTTGCTCTTGAAACTAATGTGTTCACTATTTATTTTAGTTTCCCCATTGAACCGATTATGTTCCTCGTGTGTTGAAAGATGGCCAACAATTTCAAGTTTTTCTGGACTGGAAAACACTGAACATTCTTCTCATTCTTCCAATAACATTGAGTCACAGCGAGTTCATCGCATCAGATTACAAACTCAAAAACAAACAAACTCTCCAATGAATGCATTGGATGGGTAACTATTAAGTTGTACCTAATACTGATGACGAACTTATTGTAATCTATATTTTTAGTATTGTTCTCAAGTAAGTGACTTATGTCTTTATTGGGAATAAAGTTTCTTTAAACCGAACTCATCTTGTTGCAATGAGTTCAGCACACTGATTCACATGAAAGACACATCCTTTTAAAGAAGGACAAAAATAGCTACAGAACCTCATTCACTTTAAGCATGATGTCGGAGGCGGTGGCTAATTTTAGAATCAGCCAATTTAACAATCAAGTTTAAACCCTAATTGTAGCATACAAAGGCTGAAATTTCAACCAGCAAGCCAATAGAGGGCCCACCGCTAGTTGTGGCCACAGAAAAGCCGTAAAAATGTCGTTACATTAAATTTTGACTGCAGTTTGATATGAAAACAGAAAATGATGGATATCTTTTAAACGGCGCCAATGTAAACATCCTGTGGGTAATATTGGTTTGCCATTCAATTTTCTTTGCAAAATAATGTTTTTGATATTGTAGAAATGCTCTACCTACATATCTGATAGAAAATTGTTTGCATTGGCCAGTTGCCATGTAACCTGCTGGAAAAAGCGTGGCATATACATACATTTTGTACCTACTACTTTAGCTAGAAACAAGTTGATCGACTTAACAGCGCAGTTAAAACTAGCACAGCAAATTACATGGCTCTCGCAAATCCTAGAACAAGTTTGAATTGCACTTGCGCCATTAAATACTTGAGAGATCTCAAGTATTTAACTAGGAGTGGCGTAAATTATTCCTTGAACATAATGACTACCGCAAAGGTTATCATACTCGACCTACATTTGTACTGTTAATAGGAAAAAAGGGATAATAATTACACATCGTCGTCACTGCAAAAATGATCTGGATCTTGGATCTTGCTGGTCCTTTCATTGAAATCTATCAGATTATTGCTCTTGCGTAGTCTTCTTCCAAGCTGTGCCGGATCCAACACTCGTTCCATCATTCAAATCTCCGGACTTGAAATGTCTGAGCTCTTACGGAATTTTATCGATATGCACGACTGATGACTACACGGCTTGCTCCCCCTGGCCCTGTCATTGATCAAAATCCTAAAATCTGTCAGGCAGTATTGCATACGATAAATCAAAAAGAAAGCTGTCTAAGTTTCTCTTCAAATGATTAAGGTTATTAATATTAGTAACGCTTACCAAAGGCGGTGTACCGTTACGAAAGGCCCACGTGGCGTGGGCCCCACGAAACAATTTGGAATTATTTAACATTTAATGAGGCATTGTTTAACCGGCTGTGACTGGATGTACACAGTTATGTTCTCTACCGTTGGGAAAACTTATTTGAACCGAAAATATTGCCTTGAGAGCTTTTGACACTAGTCATTACTTAAATACCTCATGGCTCCGCAAGCTCTAGCACAATTTGCCAGTAAGCAACATCACATTTGGT